>LTAE01001010.1:6529-52659 GCA_001647135.1 Pontederia paniculata | reverse complement strand
ATATGAAGATATATATATATATATATATATATATATATATATATATATATATATATATATATGTTGCCATTTGGTATTATTTATGAATCATTTTACAATGTATGGAAATGTAGATAGCTCCAAGACGTTCAGCTAACCATCAGGAGCAAGCTCCTCAAGAGCAAGTACTGCAGAACGAGATTCAAGTCAATCAAACCTTGCACACACGTAATAACAATATTCAACATTTTTTGAAGCTTCACCCTCCTAAATTTGATGATACTGACGATTTCGATGAGACAAAGCGATGGGTGGATACTATGGAAGAAATATTTGCATTAATGCAGTGCATTGATTATTGTAAAGTACATTGCTCATTGTCTCGCTAAGGATGCAAAGGATAGTGGAAGATCACCAAAGTTACAAAAATTTCTTATCGAGATGTGGCTGTTTGGGGAAGCTTAAAAAAGGTCTTGCAAACTCGCTATTTTCCTGCCTACTAATGCAACATGAAGCATGGTGAATTCCTGCAATTACAATAGGATGACATGACTATAGTATAGTACCTAAACAAGTTCATTCGAGTGAAGAAGTTTAACAAACTAAAAAAGGATGATCGAGAAAGGGTTGATCTATTCAAAGCTTGAATCAGAGCTGAAAATTAAGATCATCAGGGATGATTGTAAGACCTTTGATGATGCATCTTAGCTGGTTAAATGCTTGAAAAGTGTTGAACTTGAACACCAAAGGATCTAAAAGAAAGGCCCAAATACAGCTCATAGAATATGATAGGACTAGACGGGACAATAAAAGACAAGCCAAAGCTCCAACGGAAGATATTAGCACCGAGATGAACATCTGAAGCCCTACGAACCTCGTGATGTGCAACCTTAACAACAACAACAACAACATCATCATCATGACAATGGACCTTACCCACACTATGAGAGGTATCATTCTGGGGAATGTCATTACAAGACTAGTGTGTGTCTTAATTTTGGGAAGCATGGTCACATTTTTAAAGATTGTCCAAATAGGAAGCAGGTGAATGAGACCCCCGAGGAATAAAAGGCCCATCTAACCTAGTATCAAGAAAAGTGTACAATATAAGGAATGAGCTAGAACGTCATAACATGATGCCTTATTAAATACTCTTTCTGAACCCTATCAATGAGATTATGCATTGTATTTTACAATTCGAAACGAAATTTATTTCGAAGAAGGTTATATGAAAATAGGAGTGCAAGTATGTTGGAAGATCCCATTATATAAACTTAGAACCACCTGATTTAGGGAGACGAATGACAAATATGAATCATATAAGTCTAAGATATTTTACATAAATTCAAGACCAAACTTATTTTTAAGGTGGTTATAATGTAAAGCCTAACCTAAGCTAAAAGAAAGAAAAGAAGATAAGATATAAAATAACATATGACTATAATTAGGAAAAGGATAAGTATTTGAGTCATAATAACATTATCATCTCAATACTTTTTTTGATCAGCTTAGTAGTCTAGTCTTTTACAAATTAGTTCCTAAGGGACTCCTAATTATATGCAAGTTATCCTTAAAAAAATATTTTCACATATGAAATCATGCTTGAGAAGTCTCAATCATATACAAACACCAAGTCATGAGATATTTTCTCCACAATCCATTACTCTCTCTCTCTCTCTCTCTCTCTCTCTCTCTCTCTCTCCTTTTAAGGTGGAGGGGTGAGTTGACGGAGATTAACATCAATACAAGAAGAAAGAAGAAGGTTCATCACGAAGGAGGAGTGATAGAATGACCTAGTGCGAGCAAGTAAAAGATAAATGATCTTCATGTAAGATATGTAGATAAAGGGACAACTTTAGAGTTTTCCATACATTGATGATTACAAATAAAGGGATTTATGAGTAGAATTATGACTAACATTATCCCTATTCTTAAGTCGATATTTGCTCTATAAATTTGTAAACTATTATGCCTTAATCGACCTTCGAGACGAAGATGAGAAATATCGCAACTGCCATGGCACATGGACACTTGAACACAGATCGCGTCTTATCAATAGGGACCAATTCACCAAAGCAAGGATAAGAAAATAGGAGATGGATCATGTCGCCTTAACGTGGGCCATGTTATTTTGACTTTCGAATGATGTTGAAGCGAAGATGAGAAATGAACCAACTGGATATCAATGAGAGGGCATTAATGATCAGCCACAACGCGAGCTGAGGAGAAGAAGATTAAAAGATAAAGAGGAGGAATAATAGGAGATGTAACACCAGTCATAGATCAATGAACAAGTTATGTTCTTAGGCGGATCCCTCATGAATATGAATTTAGGGTTCATATTTTGATTTGATTAATAATGACTTAATATGATTATTTAGATCCTAGATTTTATCATAGTTGGGATAATATTTTCATGAGGTTTCCTACACGAAAATCTAGGATTTGATTGTTCAACAAAAGCGTTGATTTGCCCACACTAGAGTGAATGTGGCTTGTGTCTAATTTAACGTGGTAATTGATCCCATAGCGACATGGCTAAGATATGCCATGTCATAAAGAAATACAATCTGCATTAAGGTCGTGTTCTATTATTTAATAGACCTAATGTTAGGATATACCTTATAATGCCCAGGACATGGTTCGCAAGACACGATCGATGTCCCATAGTTTCACACCTGATCAGATGTCAAAGCACGATCCGCATCAGAATGACCCTTAATGACTTATGGGCACACCCTGTGTTAATCTAAAATAATATTTATACCCTATCAATGCACGAGTGTACACATTCCATGACAAACCTGACTATGGTCCGTGTCAAGCGGATTTAGGCACGTATAAGGTAAGGATTTCAATCGACCAATGAATGAATGGTACATGGATCATGTTATACCCTAACACGTCCATGTCAATAGATGAAGATCGGCAATGTGCCAAGAAGATTTATGCCACCGAACATGATCCATGTTTAGATCAGACAAAGCCCGTGTCGAAGTATTTTTCATTATATTGCAATACTAATGGATAATTGTCCTCAAGCTTTATGCCATGATAAGGACTAATATGTGGAAAGATAATGAGTCAATCATATTCACTAAATAAAAATTGAGATCACCATGCATTGTATTGTTGGGAGTCATTGATAAATCATCACATTGTTAGGGCTATTAGTGTAGTTGTAGCAAAGCTACTTGATTCATGTTGTATGACCTATTTCCTACTGTGCAACAAAGAGGATTCTCACACATCATCTCCCTTATGGGTCCCTATCTTGGTTTGTGCAACAGTAATAACCATGGTATCGGTGAACGCCCAAAGATCTCATGAGTCATTTCAATGTCACCCCAAAGTCATCTCAAAGTCACATATGAGATAAATCAAAGATAACAGTATAATTCATGGACTAAAATATTGTATTGAATTAGAGCATTGAACCAAAGCATTGCAAAGAAACAATGAGATTAAAAGAAAGACGAAACCTTATAAAACATTGCTTGTAAGGTAAGATAAAGATAATGTATTGTATAGTAATATGATTATCATTGATATTGAATTGAATTGAATCCTTGTTGATTGACTTTATGAAAAGTAAATATTCTTATTGTTGGCCTTGAACTATTCCATATAACTTGACCTCATTGCATGGAGATAATGAGCATTGAATTATTCCTCATTGTTTGACTTTAGTATCTTGATAATATTCTTGATTGACATTATATTGATTTCTTATTGTCTTGCCCTACTATATGCTATGTCATTCTATTAAGAATTATCATATTTATGTGTTTAAAGGCGAGTCAGAATATTCTTCGGTTCGGTTATATGCATTACATGTTGAGCCTCATAGCTCATAGAAAATTGTCTCTTGTATATTGGATCATGCAGGTTAAAACTCTGCATAGATGATGTTGGTGTGGATGACGATTGATACTCGTGATGAATGTAATTGCACATAGTTATACTCCTTGGTTTATGTGACTCTTTTGGTTTAAATTTTATTAATTTTTAATAGTTATAATATAATTTGTTGGCGACACAATAGGTTGATGTAAGACTTTCATATTTTATGATAAAAATTTTATTGTTCTTTATTTTCTTTGACTGATCAAATAGTCAAATATGTAATCAAAGTATAACATAGATATCGTAGTATTCTCGGGATAGTACAAAAGCTATGAAAGATCATAGGAGGCGACCTCATATTGAATTATCAACTCATTCAATTGCTGCAACATGTTGTTCAAGAATAGTGACATTAAGTTTCTCAACTCTTTTCTCGTAATGAACGATAATAAATATCGAGATTTTACAATATTTGATTTACCACAATTTTGGATATTTCATAATTTCTTATTTATTTTCATCTAATTTAAAAAGTTTTTTTATTAGGTATAAGTGATTGATCTATGTAATCGACCCCAATTAATGAGAAAAGATTTTGTTATGCAAGTGTGTTGATTTATTGATGACTTGTAAGAAAGAAAAGTTTTTTTTTTTCGAATTTGAGACATGCGGTGAAATGTATTTTAGGAGCGTGACATAGTCCACTACATATATTATACCCATATCTTTTAATGGGTTTGGGCACGTATCTTTCGTTTCTGGACCGGGACGTATTTTGGTGACTAAAGTTTTTCTTTTGTGTGTTAACAAAAAATCCAGTCCATTAAGCGGGTAAGAAAATCCAATCTTTTCCCGTCGTTAACTCGGACGTCGTCTCTACCCGCTTACTTCCCCTTCCACTTCTCTTTTCTCCCAACTCCTGCAACGCTCCAATCCAACCCTATGGTGGCCGCCATTGCCGTCTCCTCCTCTTCTTCGTCGGTCCTTTCCCCGGCTCTCGATCCCGCCGTGGTAAGAAGAATCTCCTTTCCCATCCCGCTCTATCGATGGCTGCTGCGACCACTCTGATGCCCCTCACCTGTTTGTTTCAGGTCTTGAGCGATTTTGTATGTCCCCGGCGAACTTTGGCTTTCCCTCCGAGGAGTAGGTGGATCAAGGCCACGCTGGCGATGTCGTTGAGGTCCGGCTCCGGTTGCCCCGGAGATAAGGAGAGGGATACGAGCGCTGCGGCTGCCGCTGAAGGGGTCGCTACCGATTTCTTGGACTATTCTTCGTCTCCGGACTTCGGTTTGTCCTGTCCTGACTTTGCTTGAGAAGGGCCCCGTCTTGTTTCTTCGGATTGTTATTGTTCATTGCTTTGCAGATGTGGCGGGTAGAGAACCGGGCATCGCGACCATATTGACGGGCTTCAGCAATTCATTTGATCCATATGGAGCTTTGAGCACGCCGCTGTACCAAACATCCACATTTCGGCAGGTGAAAGCTTCGTCACTTGTTGCATCTTGTGACAATTTAAACTTGATGAAGTTATAGACCTGAAATTTTGAGCAGTTTTCATGGTATCTCAACTACATCTTTTTTATTTCAGGTTTTATAATTTCCTTACAACTTATTTACAAAGAGGAAGTAAGAATCTGATGTAGTGTTTCCTTGCCTTCTTATAGTCATTTATGAGTGGATTTTATGCCATTAACACATTGCTGTCTATGTATTGTATGTGAAGGGAAAACAATAAAAAAATATATTCCAAAAAGTTGTTGAAGTGGAAACAGAAATATGAACCAAATTGTTGTGTCACGCCAGTCCAAGAATTAATCAATAATAGAAAAATTCCCTAATCCACCAGTTAAATTGCTCACTGTTTTAAGTTTTTGTATCATAAAGTCTTTCCAGAGTTTTGTTTTCAGTTTCTGACTTATTTGTTTCTCTCTTTTCCATCCTTGATAGTTATAACAAGCGAAATGATGATTTTCGTGGTTTAAGTTTCTAGATGAAAACATAATCTCTGCCTGTTGTACTTATAAAAATGATAAGTAATATGTATGTCATCCTAGAATTATCCAGACATTCATTGTATGCCGTTCCACGTGTATCTACTTCTGTTCTGTTGAAATATTTTATAGCATGACTATGAGGCGTCTAGGATGCAATATCTTGCATTTTCTAATGTTGTCTCTGCCCTTTTTCAGCCTTCTGCAACTGAGTATGGGCCCTATGACTACACCAGAAGTGGTAATCCAACCCGAGATGTACTGCAAAGGTCAGTTGGATTTCTGCTGTCTTATGGGTTTTCATTACCATGGACTCCATGAACCGTCAATAACATGATATTCATTGGTAAAAATATCTTCTTCTTTTTGTGACAATCAGTCTCATGGCTAAGCTTGAGAAGGCCGATAGTGCATTTTGCTTCACTAGTGGCATGGCTGCTCTGACTACTGTAACACATCTTGTTGAAGCTGGTGTGAATCTGTTTTTAATATCATAGCACTTGGTACTATGTGCGATTGAATGGTTGACATTGTCCTTGTCTAGGTCATGAAATTGTTGCTGGAGATGACATATATGGTGGTTCTGACCGTCTCCTTTCACAAGTGGCTCCCAAGAGAGGAGTAACCGTGAAGTTAGTTTGACACCCTTTCCTTTTCCTGCAGACATCTTTTATGAACACTAATAGAAAGTTTCTGATATTATAGGCGAGTTAACATGTCTAACCTTAGTGAGGTGGCATCTTCAATTGGACCATTGACAAAGCTTGTTTGGCTAGAGAGCCCAACAAATCCCCGTCAACAAATTATTGACATACGGGTGAGTAGATTGCTATGATGGCTAATTGGATTCCATGAATATGTAAATGCCGGATATGTGAGTGACTATTGATACGAAAAATGGCCTGCAATCAATATCATAATCTATTTATAGGTCCATTTTCATTGATTCCTAATATATCAAAGTTTGTGGAGTTGAATAATTGGGTTATCACATGAATTTACGAAATATTAATTGTATGTGTTAATTCAAACGTTTCAATTATGTCGCTTCTCATTTTTCTGCAAATTGTCTCATGTTTTATTTTTCTATATTATCTTTGTCAAGTGATTGCTCTCTTGCAATGGAATTATTCACTAAATGTAGATGAAACTTGAGAATTAACTTATTAGAGGATTGCGTTTCACTATTCTACTGAATGCATGTTGTAATTTCCTATTGCAGAGGGCAAATTGGGTGAAACATGTTTTAAAACTATATATTGATTTCAGAAATATACGATATTTGACTTCTCAAATATTTTAGTGTGCTTGAAGATTTTGGTTGTATAGGAGAAATCGAGGGTCAATTCTTTGTTTGCTATGTTAATATTACTATCAACATATTTGGAGGTCTAGGGTCCTCCTCAGAGTCAAGATCTTTGCAATGCTTATGAGGCGGGGTCGAGTTCTCACCGAGGTCTACAACCTGAGGTGGGCGCCAACATAGACACTTCATGCACGCTGCACATATCAGCAGAGGAGGATATCACCCATCTTTTTTCAGTTGCACCGTAGCCATGGAGGTATGTCAGCAGGTGCAGCCCATGACTGTTACCCACTGACGACAGATTCCTTTTTGAGTTCACTGCGTGCATTGGCGACACATGGGGATCAGGAGTGGAGACAATCATGGCAGTGTCTTTGGTAATCATCAGGGCCATTTGGTTTCAGCATAACCATGCCATTTTTGGAGGGGAGTGTTGCTACAGTGAGAATATTGTGCATCGTATCTCTTTTTTGAGTCGCAACCAGGGAGCAGGATAGCATCTTTCCGAGGGATTCCTCACCTTGTGTTTTTCTTATGGATCTCCTTGGGCCTTTTTCTTCTTACACACTTGTAAAATTCCTGGTTTTACATGCTTACTACAGGATCATCTTTCCTTCGTCAAAAAAAAAAAACAAGTTCCTTATCTGGAGATGGCATCTTTTCTTAATTTTTTAATCCAGATACCTATGCAAATTAGGAAATACCCTCACAATGTCTTTTAAGGAATAAACCGCTAGGTAATGAACTTTTATGACATATGTTATGTCAATATCCTAACTTTATCAACAATTTATTTCCTTGTTATAATCTCTAATGACGGAGGTATTTTTCGTATAAGAAAAAAAATTATTTAGCAATATTTAATACCACAGCTCTTGTCCCTGAATTTGTAAATTTCCTAAATCTTTATCCACATTTATTTGATTTTCTTGCTACTGATAACTAAGAAGCGAGCAATTTATGATGCTTGTCAGATCATACTTGTTCTTGTTTTTTAGCCTGATAGCTCCTTCATATCTTTTCTGATTCATATTCTGCAAGATCTTATAATGAGATTAACTAGGAACATTTTCCCATATTGGCAGAAAATCTCAGAGATGGCTCACTCACATGGTGCTTTAGTTATGGTTGACAATAGTATCTTGTCTCCTGTGCTTTGTCAACCATTGGAACTTGGGGCAGGTATTTACTTAAGGCTGAACTGTGAAAGTGTGCTTTTGGAAGCCTTTTATTTAAGTGCTTTCATCAAGTATTGTGCTAGATTCTCATGGAGATATCCATTTTGCAGATATTGTTATGCACTCAGCCACAAAATTTATTTCTGGGCACAGTGATCTTATGGCAGGGATGCTTGCTGTAAGGGAAAAAAGGTAGGAAAATTTATCTATTTACTCAAATGTATTCATGAAGTACCAGTGCATAATGTTTTCTGCTATATGATATATCTTTATTGGCATTCCTTTTTCTTCACTTCATTTATTATGTATTATATTTTTTTCCTTGCGCTCAATATCCATTTATGCAGTTGACATCATGCATGTTGTGATCAATTGTCCTATAAGTGCTGCCAATGATGTGTGCTTTCCTATTGGCTGTCAAAGTATGATTTTAACGTAGGCATGTGATAGGATGTCTCATTTTCTTATGCTAGGTTTTACGACAGGACTTTGTTTTGAGCAAAATTGAAATATCACTCGTGCTCATGATTGGTAGTAGAAATGCATTTTTCTGTTTTGTTGAAATTGTTCTAGAATATTTGCATACCGGCCTTTCTTTTGTAATCTTATAAACATGAATTTGAAGCTAAATACTCCATTAAATTTCTATATTGTGTTCAGTCTTCTGGTTGTAGTTTATGTATGCTCTTTCTCAATTAAGTCTGTTTAGAGATGCCATCATCATTTTGTTTTTTTTTTTTCTATAGATTATGCCTCCTAGTATTTTCTCTTGCAGTTGCACCTTTAATTTTATTTCACCCACAAAAAATGCCCAATGGATACAATAAATATAATGCCAATGAGTAGTTGTGTAACACTATTATATCCTTTTTGTCGTATCTTCAGCTTGGCTAATGAGATTGCATTCCTCCAAAACGCTGAAGGCTCTGGATTGGCACCATTTGATTGTTGGCTTTGTTTGCGAGGCATCAAAACCATGGCTTTACGTGTGGAGAAACAACAGGTTTGACATACCTACCTTTTTAACTTAAGTTCTTTTACTATGTTTTATGTTACGTTTAGCTGTTGTGTCTCTTGATCTATATCCATGAACACTAAATTCAGATGATACAAGGAACCAGTATAATGAAAGATCTGATGCCCAATAACTTACTCAGTTTCCTTAACTCAATGTAACTGTTACATGTCAACTTTCCTCGAACTCTCTGAAGTACCAGCTTGTAACCCGAGCCGAGAGCATTGGATTGGTTGAAATGTGGTTGGTTCACTTAATCCGAAGGCTATTATTATAGCTCTAATACGAAGACTTTTCTGTGTGTGATAATCCCTATCATCATCTGACCAATTAATAACCGATTTGAGTGTGGCTACTTGCCAATTGATCTCTCTGAAGTAGTTAAGTTGCTCTTTTTTTAACCAAGGGGTCACAAATTATAACCAAGGAAACAGCCTTCCTTGTACATGGGCTTTTCCTTTTTATCTGTACTAAAAAAAAATCTGTAGTCTATACGATATAGATTTGTTTGTTGATGCTTGTCTTCTGCTATTAGAGGACCTGCAAAGTTGGTCAATTTTCTGTTTAGTTACTGCATTCGTGAGGGAGGTAGTGCAATACTTTTGTTCAAAATGCATACCATGCCTGGAGAGATTTATCTTGGAAACTAGATTCTTCCATCCTATTTATACAGTGATTCTTCAAAGGGTTTCTGATCTCAGAAAAGGGAAGTTTGGAGATGTATCACAGCAACTGGGTCTGTTGGAGGTTGGAGGAGGATTTCTGGATGACAATTAGAAGGGGAGGAACCTATATCACTCATATCACCTATAGATCCAGGAGGGACTCTGTTATATTTCGGGATGGCCACCGTTACATGGACAACATTATGGTTCATGCGAATGATTTGATTAAGAAATGGGTTTCTGCTGATTGATATGTCAGTTTGTGTCCTTTAAGATGTAATTTGAATGTTGGGACAAACACGAAATTAATGGAATTGCTGGATGATTAACATTCTGATTAATCATCCTTTTCCCCCTTCAAGAAAAATTCAAATATTTTCTTTCTCTCTCAAAAAAGAAACAATTACATATTTGTGTGTTTTTTTCAGAGTTACATTTATTATTTACAAACAGAGCTTATTGCATAGAATTAGATCTATGATCATTTGTTTGGTTTCGTGAAGTATGGGCTTGTGGTTGTGTTCAACTGAAACATATTTAACGACTGCGAGTTACAATTTAATCGCATTATCCATATCAGAAGATTGTGAAACTGTATCTTACCTAGATATGGACAGTTAATAAACAGCCTTCTATTTAGTTATGGTACATTCTCAATCATTGAGCTAAAGCTTTATTCTCTTGTGATAGGCCAATGCACAGAAGCTTGCTGAATTTCTGTCTGCCCATCCAAGGGTGAAGCAAGTGAACTATGCAGGACTTCCGGATCACCCTGGACGCTCTTTGCATTATTCTCAGGTAATATCCACACAGTGTTTCAGAAAAAAAAGAGGAATACAAAAGGGAAAAGAAACTTTATTCCCATAATATCACTCTCATTGCAGGCAAAAGGCGCTGGATCTGTATTGAGTTTTTTGACAGGATCATTGGCTCTTTCAGAGCACATTGCTCACAAAACAAAGTATTTCAGCATTACTGTTAGCTTTGGTACGGGACCCCTCTTTTTGATAATCTCTTTATCAGATAGCTCACAAAATGAAGATACTGATCCTCTTTTCAGATAGCTAAAATTAACAAACAAGAAACTCAGTTTGGATATTGTGCTGCTGGTTAAAAGGGTCCTTAGACAAACCTGTTTTTGCAATTATCCTAGTGATAGTTATTAACATCGAACATACCACAATAACCTCCCACATAAGATATTAAGTTTGGGATAGTTATGTTTTGATTCCGGTAATACATTACTCCAAATTCTTCATTAATCTCATCAGTTGCATGCTGCAGGATTTCAATTGGAAATATATATGAGATTTTTTACTGTACTTTTTTAGAGGATTTTACTGTACTTTCTCTTATTCAGGAAGCGTGAAATCGTTAATAAGCTTGCCATGCTTCATGTCCCATGCAAGCATACCTGCTTCAGTTCGCGAGGCCAGGGGTTTGACTGATGATCTCGTTCGAATCTCTGTCGGCATTGAGGATGTAGAAGATCTGATAGCAGATTTGGATCATGCTATTAGAACTGGTCCAGCTTGAAGGTTCACACAATTGTTAACCTATTCTTTGGCCAATTTAATCAGTATGGTTCGTTGTAGCTATGCATCTGCCTTGGCATGCTTCCGTCTTAAACATGCCTCCCTTATGGTGTCCCTCCACCTTGTGGTGCCTTGATATTTCTGTGACTAAAAGCTTAGACAAAGAATAGGACTCAATGTATGTTTGACATAATTTATGATCTTTGAGATCCTCAGTGTTTGTTTGTTTGTTAATTATCCTCGTTGTTTGATGAGATCAAAAGTACCATCATGAGAATTGAGGGTAATGGGAAGGAGAGTAAATTATTCTGTTTGAATAACAATTTTTTTAGAGAAGGTTAAAGTTAATCTCTTTTTTTTTACCGAACTAACTAAAATTATTAATTCTAAGATGGGATTGAATAGAAAGTATGTGAGTTTATTCTCAATTTACTTCCTTTCCTTTTTCTTTTCCACTATTCAAACACATACTAAATTTCAAATTCTCTACTCTTTAAAATGAAAAATACTCATAAAAAATAGCTAATACAAATCGATCATTAAAATATGTAATTGATTTAAGTGATAAGTGAATATCAGTTTCTAATTATTTAATTTAGTTGCACCATGTGAAACCTTGTTAATAATTTCGTATTTGGAAATAAGGACTCCGTAGAAAAAGAAACTGGATTTAATTTACTCACTTCGTGTTAATAATAAGAAAAGTAGCATTTCTTTTTCTTTTATGTTTACAAGGCATGGCGTGACTATTATTGGTTTTAAAACATTAATGTTGCCTTCGTATTCAACGCCACTTCTTTACTACTCTGACCGACCGATGTGTTCTTGTTATCTTGTCCTCTATCCATTGGACACCTTCCGCTTCATTTGCCGAACGCACGCACGTTAACACTTTAAATAGTATTCTTTTCTTCCAATTTTTTTTTATTTCTTTCTATTCCTACCGACACGCATGGCAAGGTTGACTGCCTTGTTTGTTTTGGATTCTCGGGTGTTTTTCCTTTTAATTAAAGGTGCCCTTATTGTCACTCCAATAATCTTAATATCACTCCATTTTATCTAATTTATTCTTATTTAATTTATTCTGCTGAGATTTATAATACTTCTTCTCAAGTCTTAACTACACTTTTATCCAAAAATTTAATTCTATATCTCTTCCCAGAAAAAGACCAACACTTAACATTGTTATTTTTTATTTCTTATTTCTGACGTATTTAGTTGCTTCATTATTACTTAGGGTATCCTTATTGCCACTCCTCAAATCTTAATGCCACTCCTTCTTATCCATCTTTACCCTTCTATACTTTATACTAATAAATAACTTAATTAATTCCTGTTATAAGTTATCAATTCCCAATAAAATTAATTATGTAGATTAATATTTTATCCCTTTTAATATCAAAAAGTTATTATTATTTATTTACTTCATTACAACTAATTATTTATTATTATATTATATTATTTATATATTTTTTTAGCCATACATTATAATATCTTTTTTTGTTAATATCGTGTAATACAATTTTTTTATCAGAAATAAAGTATAAGATATAAATATTGATTATTCATGCATTAAATCTTCTCAAAAATCTCTTTTGCATCTTATATTTTAATTTTTCCAAAAATATTACACATATATACTAATCAAAATATATTCACTTACTCGCGTTACTTTTTAAGATATGTAAATTTTGATATCTATACTAAATTTAATGATAAATACTAAATAATAATCTATTTATAAAAATTAATCTAAATCACATTAAATTCACTCATATAAATAATATATTGTAATGATAAATACTTAAGTGCAATAAAACAAATAAATAGTAATAAAATGATATATTTTTTCATAAAAAAAGGTGTGGTATTAATAGAAAAAAATATTATAATATATTATTAAGAAATTATATAAATAATATATAAAATAATTAATTATAGTGAAGTAAATAAATAATAATAAAAATCTGATTAGTATTAAAGGATATATAATATTATTAACTTTTTTGGGAAATGTATCAACTTTATGAGAACTTAATAAAGTTGTTAGTATAGAATAAATAAGGGTACAATGAGTAAAAAGGAGTGACATTAAAATTTTGAGAGTGGCAATAAGAGCACCCATATATAATACATAGTTAGATGAATGAGACTCCATCGATCATCAATATAACTAATGTTAAATGATCTCCTCATGGAAATGAGAGCCGCGAACAGAGTGCATGACAAGGACAAGAGAGAGCCACTAAAATGAGGTCAATTTATGTGGCACTTGATCCCACCACAACAACAATACTCTAATGATAATAATTAATCATGCAGCTTCGAGATCCATGCAATTAGGCACCATCTACGTCGTCATGGGCATGCAATTTGCTATATATGTATATATATTCGATTAGACGAGGACAAGAAGGTGGTAAACTGGTAATCATTTGATGAAGATACTTGAGATGGCCTGCACAGTTAACTTGCTGCTACTGCTGTACATGTACACACTGTTGGCCGTGCAGCGACGTGAAGACACCAGGAACAGAGAAGAGAAGAAGCCAAAACAGAGCAGCAAGCAAAAGTTACGTAAAACTCTTATACATGCATTAACTTGAATTGAAGAGATTACATCTGGACTCACATATTTATAGCAGAAGATTTTTCTGTTTAAAAGAAACTAAATCTAATCTAACTCAAAGATAAATTTCTAATAAATTAAAACTCTAATCTCTTAACCTTATCTTCTAATCAATCTGGGATATTCCTAACCAGATATATCTTCTTCTACTATGACTCAAAGTCAGGTTAATTTCCAACAGACACTGCTGGGAACTGAGACAAGTACAGAAATATAGTTGAACATGCAGTATATATATGTACACGTTTTGGTCAATTTCTTTCACTTCTATTTGATTTAATTGGGTTAATTAAACTATTAATTACTGGAGTAGTACGAGTTTCGGTCTTAGGAGCAAGGACTAGAGAGACTAGACAAGAAAGAACTGGAACTGAAACTGAAACGTTTATATATAGGATTTAATGGAGGTGTTTATATATAGGGTTTAATGGAGGTGTCCCTCCTTTAAAGGAGGGACACCCTGTCTCCCCTGATTTGAATCCTTGGATTTAAATTTAGTGATGTTGATTTGAACCCTTCATTGATGTCTGGTTCACAGAATTTGTACCGGTTCAGATCATATCATTACCCTAATTTCAAATCCCTTCTTTCCTCTACTCACCTCACCGAGCGGAGGTTCTCTTCTCACGAAATCACTTTTGCCCTTCATCGGCGGCCGCACGAGGGGAACCTCCTTCACGCCTCACCTGCGCCTCCGTCTCCGTCTCCGCGTTGGCTCCTCCGTTGCACCTCCGCGTGTCCGCTGCTACTCCGCCTCCACGCTCATCCGCCTCGCCTCCGCTTCTCTGCACACGCCCTTATAATAATAATAATAATAATAATAATAATAATAATAATAATAATAATAATAATAGAAAATATTTTAATCATTAACGTATACAATATAAATATCTTTTTTTCTACGGTATTGGAGGTTCCTTTATATCAGGTTTAATTTTAATACTATTATTTTTTATGTATTCTACTCTTTATTATCTTTATATAATGAAAAATGACAACTAACACAAAATATGGAAGATGAAAAGTCTTATATCTCTCTCCATAAAAGAATTCTACTTATTTTCAATATAAATTATTTTTCCATCCATTATAGTCTATTTTTTCAGTTTTAGCGTTGTCTTATTCTTTTTTTTGGGTTCTACAATTTTCTTTCAATTACCTTTTTATCTTTCATTTTTTAAGTATATACAATTTGACTTATTATTTACATCTTAACTATTTTTATATCATCTGACGTCAACAAACTTTAATTATTTTATTTTGTTGGTATAGCTCAGCAAATATTTAAAAAACAACTTAAATTTACTGATCATGACAAACATAACAAATGATTTATTCATAATATTTAATTTAAGTAAATCTACATTAAGAATTAAATAACTAATATTGAAGTAATTAAATGTAAGAAAAAAATTATACCAAGATTAAAAAGAAAGTTCATTTACTTATTTACATGTGTTGGTCTTTTTATGGAAAGATGTGTAGAATTAAATTTGGATATGTGTAGTTAAGGTTTGAAAAGAAGTGTTATAAATTTTATTGTAGTAAATTAAATAGGGGTAAATTAGGTAAAATGGAGTGACATTAAGATAATTGGAGTGGCAATAAGGGCACCCTTAATTAATAGCTATTTGAAGGTGTACTGGAATTTTTCCTGAGGCCAAGCCAAAAAATACATATTATATTTTTCCTTTATTATTGTTACATTTTTCTTTACTTTAAGACCTGTTACAAATTTGCTTTTTTCCATCCAAAACTTATGGTATATGATTGACAATAATTATGAAACTTTAAGTCTATTTGGTCTCATGCAAACAGATGGCAATACCTAAGGTCGGTTTATTTGGTTAAAGGAAAATTAATGGAGGTGAAAGGGGACGGAGGTTAAAAGTTAATTTCTGGAGTTTGAGATGGAACGATAAATTTTTTTATTTAAAAAGATCTTTAGTGTGAATATTTTATTCATAAAAAAATTTCGTTAAAGACTTTAGTTTAATGTTCGCGACGCAAATTAATTGAACTAGTAATAACAATCCAAAAAAAAAATCATCACTTTTTTTCAGCCTCAAATCAAGATTGAATGAAGGTGAATCTACCACTATGATTATAGCGATGATAAAGAAAATAAGAGTCAAACATTTGATTTCTTTTTACACTTCATTTTCCTTGCAGGTTTATATCAAACAAGATTAATCCCATTTTTTCCTTCCTCTACCTTCTCCTTCATTTTTTCCTTTTCCTTCGATCCAAAAACGTAGTTAGAGAAACCATCTTTATGAAATATATTTCTTTTGAAAATAAATAATTGGTTTTCAACTATTTGTCGTGTAAAAAAACAAGTAAAAAACTATAAATTAATACATCAGTCTAAAATAATTTTTAGGAAAATATTTTGACAGTTATATATAAGTAATTTGATTAAAACAAGATTTTTCTTATAGTCAAAAACGGAAAAATGAAAAAAAACGTAAGCACTGTAGATACTTGGAGTGATGCTAGCTTCTTAGTTGATACATCAGTGATGATTGCATCTAATAATACTCCAAAGAACTATTAATTAATTAGACATGGAAGTTAACTTGTTTGTTCATTCTATTGTCGAATAGATTGTTTTTCCCATTAATTGAATGTCGACGTCACGAAATTTAAACATTGAATAATGACATGAATTTGTTGCCATAAAATGGTATATTATCAAGGTCAAAACAATTATCGGAGACGCACAAGTCGTGTTTGGCTAAGCTGATAATAAGATAATGAAATTAGTTTAGCAGTCATTTTTTATTGATGGAGTCTAATAGCAGGTAGTTAGGTTTGATTAAATTAAACAATTAAAGTTTTCTATCCTCTAAAGTTGATAACTGTTAATAGTGTTTTTTTTTCGTTTTAAGGAACAAATTTCAAGAAAATATTTTCTCTATTTCTATGTATTTATCGATTAAGAAGATATTGGTTACTAAATATGAAATAAATGCAATCAAAGTTTGACCGATGCCTTTTACCATATTATTATGTAAACGTCATCAGCCCTATCCAAACATACCATCTTGTTTTATAAAAAAAACTCAAGAATCTTGTGAACTACAATAAATAAATCCATTAGATTATAGACATGCATAAATTCAACATTAGATGCCCAGAAAATTTCTCTCCTAGGGTTTGGCCTTCCTTTCTAAGACCTACAAAAACTTCATCAAGAATTTTACATTTTTTTCTGTTTGAATACCTATGTATAAATAAAAAAAATGAGTATAAGATGTACATGTCTATTTCATATTCAAAATCCCCTCAATATTTTAGTTCAACGCGGAAGCTTTAAAGCTAATCATATTGATGCTTTCAAAGATTTTTTTTATTCAGGAAAGATGTTTTCAAAAGCCGATCTTATAATATATTTCATGATCAATTTATCGAACTAAGAAAGCATTTATATATAAGGTGTGATTTGCATAACAACAAGACATCTATCAAGTACGAGTATCCTTTGTCGCATATTAATGATTTATCTGACCAATTATCATTAACATCGATAATGTCAAAGATTAATCTCCGAAGTGGATATCATCAATTAAGAATTTTCGAACAAGATATATTAAAAAATATTTTCTATCGGTCAAGGTATGAACATTATAAATTTCTCGTTATGCATTTTGGACTAACGAATGTCCCTAATACTTTTATGGATGTATGAACAAAATCTTTAGGCCATATTTAGACAAGTTTGTCAATGTGTTTATCGAAGACATCTTGATTTATTCATCGAGTCCAGAAGAACATAAAGAACACTTAAAGATTGCGTTGAGGACATTAAGAAAGCACAAGTTATTTGTCAAGTTCTCCTAGGGGTGAGCGCGAGACGGAAAATCTGATTGTCCTTATCCGAACTAACTTGATTTTTTGAGTTTTTTTCTTCGGACCGTTTAATATCCAGGTCGTGATCGGGTCAAGCTTAAATTTTTTTGATAAGTTCAGGTTAAAAAAACTAGATTATTCTATCAGGTACCTGATTGACCCGACCTGGTATTCTAGTACAATAGAAATAGTAATATTTAATTATCTTTTTAATTATTATTACTTTTCGATAAGTATATATTCAATTATTTGATTATAGTAATATCCATATAATTATATGTTTATAAAGTTTGGTACATATAATTTAATTATATATTATAAATATGACAATATGTTTTCCTGGTCTCGATCCTAATTATAATCAGATCAGGAACCAAATTTATGTTCATTTTTCCAATAAAAATTAGATTGGGACCAGAATGACCTCATTCCCGGTCCACACCAAATTGTGCTCAGCCCTAAGTTCTCCAAGTGTAATTTTTAAATGAACGTTCTTAGGACATATGTGTCAAAGGATGACGTTATATATGGTGAATCCAAGTAAAATAAAAGTTGACATTAATTGGAGTAGATCAAACAAGATGATGGAAATTTAGAATTTCTTAGGATTGGTCGAATATTATCGAAGGTTCATTCAAGATTTTTCAAAGATAGCATCCCTTTGACTTATTTGACAAGGAATAGAGTGAAGTTTGAATAGACATCCAAATGTGAAATGAATTTCTTGGAACTCAAGAAAAGAATCACAATCGCACTCGTACTTATTATCTCTTTGGGAAGGAGGATTTGTCATCTATAGTGATGCTTGTGGCACCAACCTTGGTTGTGTGTTGATGTATCATGGAAGGTTTGTGGTATATGCATCGAGATTGGTTGCATTGATTCATATATGGATTAAAACAGTTAATTTGATAGTGATATTTGAAATTCCATCAAAACATTTTTTTTGTTTTTTTTATAATTGATGAATACTAGTGTGTTTGTATTTGTGATTTCAAAGATAAGTTTGCATTTCTAACTATATATGTGGATGATATTATGTTAGCTAGGAATGAAGAGGTGTATCTAGTCACCACTAAGAAATGATTGTCCTCTACTTTTGATATGAAGGTTATGGGTGAAGCAGCATACATACTTGAAGTAAAAGTCTAATAAGATCATTCAAAATGATTTCTTACTCATTCATAAGAGACTTTTATTAAACCAATGCATAAACCCTTTCATATGGATAAATGCAAACTCATACGCCTTTGACAAAAAAATGAAGATTTGAATTTTAAAATGTGTCCAATGACTCCAGACATGTTATCTATTCATTATGATAGTGCAGTTGAAAGTCTGATGTATGCAATATTGTGTACTCAACACAATATTTAACATTCGAATTGCTTGGTCATTTGATACAAATCAAACCCAAGATGCCAAAATTGGAAGGTTGTCAAGAGAATTTCAAATATTTAAATGACACAATTGACTTTGCACTATGTTACCAAGGATGTAATATGAAACCATATGTTTATACAAATATTGATCTAGTTGGCGATGTTGATGAACGCAAGTCCACCTTCGGTTACATTTTTCTACTTAGCAATAGTGTTGTTATATAGAATAATAAGAAGCAGGATTACATAGCTTTCTCAACAATGGAAATGGATGTCTTTGCTTGAGCATATTTCTTCAACATATGAGGATTCTTGAAAAAGAGATGAAGACTGCTTAATTGTCATAATTAAGCAGCCATTGCCAATGTTATAGACGAGAAGCATCACTGCAAAGGGAAACATATAATTACCAAGTACAAATTTGTATGACAATAAGATGTTAAAAAGAGCATCATGGTTCATTATGTGTCTACACATCAGAATATGGTTGATACATTTACTAAGTCTATTCTTAGATATGTATTCATTAGACATGCTATAGTTACGCCAACCCTGATTATATTTAAACAATTAGTTCTATGGATGAAAGTATTTTCATTCCCTTGTTTAAGTTATTTAAATGAGTTCTTACACAAAAGTAGAGCATGTCAATCAAGCATGAGAATTTTAAGTCACATAGATAATCACCTTTGGAGCTTAGGATACAACGAGCAGGGATGAAATGATTTAGAACTGAGAAATGATCTAAGATCGCCCTAATATGTTCAAGAAAAAAATGAACACATTAAGTGACTAGTGGGGGAACTTGGACTAGGTGCCAGAGATAGGCGTCTAGACTCAAATTCTATGGTGATTTGAGTAAAAGACAAACACTTCTTTAGTCAGAGTCTCTATCATAGTATTTGAATATGTTACCAAGTATGTTGAGTTAACCGTAAATTGCGACGAATAGATTTTATAGTCGTTGTCATAATGTGAATTTTAAGGACTGAATAAGTATGGATTGCCCTTAAAATATTGACTATGTTTCAAAGTAATGTGTTAGTGCTACTACTTTAGCGATGTATTCAAAGGTAAAAAATGAATGTCGTTCATCGAGCCATGTCTAGGAAAGCAACAAGCTCATAATTGAGAAATAGGAGGGTAGGAGGAAGATTTCCTAGTGGTGTATAAAAAGTTTGTATACAATTGGTCAATCATGAATGTTTGTGCACAAAATTAAGGAATACCAAAAGTCAAAAAGGGATGTATAAACTTATGCAAGTGAGGTGCATTTAGGGTATAATGAGTTACATGGTTGTTTGAGCAACTATGTTTTCCTTAGTGAGATATAATGTTAGCTCACAAATTGTTTAAGTAATTATGCTTTTCTAACAAGTCATAATATTGATTCTAATGTAGTTGAGTAACTATGCATCTCTAGCAGGTCATAATTTTTCCATTGTGGATGTATCAGTGGGTCTCATGATCTATTTACCATATACAGACCTTGATGGATAATGGCCTATTAGGTGCGAGTGGGAGATTGTTGGATGAAATTGCGTTCATGGGCCAAATACTCCAACCGGAAGATGCGGTTTTTGTTGCCGATCACATGAACCACATGATGAGATTATGCATCATATGAACAATTGCATGTTGACACATGCAACTACCTACATGGTGTGGTAGTGCACACAACTGCACTCATGCATACGGTTGCCACAATGACTTGAATGACCTTGATGCATGCATAATTCAACATAATTTATAGGCTTATATTTCGTATTATTTTAATTAACTTTACCATAGCGTGCATCCATTTTATCAGTTAATTGCTTTTATTTCTTTGAACAATAATCTACTTAGGTTTGAGTATATTCTCAGAAAATCACATGGAGGAAGTGGAGAAGTGGCAAAGAGACTACATGATGAAAGGAGATAATTTCATGAAAAAGGATCAACATAGGCCCGTTTCAAACTTGTCAAAGTCGTGACAACAACCATGCAAACCAACAAATGAATGTAACGAACCATAACTACGTATCACGGTCCTGGAAGAAAAGTCAATTCTTTCAATCACGATATAACGAATTGTGAGATTATATAACAGGCACCGAAACACTGAAGTAACCAACTAGCCAGTGAGTATATAGTATACAACATTTCGAGTATAACAATTTGTGATATCCTATCACGTGTCATTACTGGTACATCTCACGAGGCATAACAATGCGTTATGACATTCATAGAAAAGGAAATATTGAAAATCTAATTATTACACATCGTCACATCTGTTTACAATTCATAAGTATGGTTAGTGATTGCCAATTCAAAATTCATCATGGTTCATGAGCTACGATATCTTGTAACGAGTCATTATATCAACTTTCCTAGTCGCAGTTGAGTCTTGTTAGTCTTTAAACATTGTCATGACCCATGACAGTAGATCAAAATTAATTTTGGGTGATATTTTGAAGTATTTTCAATGCCTAAGGACTCCCAATCTACTCAAATGCCTTGGGGATCAATTATGGCCATAATTAAGAAGATATGAAAGTGTTTTGAAGATTAAATCTCAATCACAAAGTCAATTATGAAATTGAAATGGTTTTCTTGTTTTGACATGGAAAGGTCTCCAAACCTTCCCTCACCCCATAGAAACTCTTTGTAGGCTATAAATACACCTGACCAAAGCCTGAGTCTTCATGCTAAGAGATAGCAATCTGTGCATTGAAGCCAAGAATGCATGAGCACTTGGAAGGACTGCTAAGAAAAATTCTATGAGTACACTCATAAGGAAGATTGTGAAGAGGTCCTCGATGTCCAAAAGAGTATTTTCTAAGTTCTACTTTAGGTTGGGACAATATTATCTATAATCTTTTAGATAATGTTTTTGTTTTTAAAACCCTATGTTGGTTTTTGGTGTTAGTTGTTTTTTTCTTTTTTTTTGCTTTTTCATGAAAATGATTGTTACATAGTTTCTTCGCTTTCTCAAGACTATCTGTGCAGTGTGATCACTCTATTTTATGCAATTCATAACCTATCTTTCTAGATCCGTCAAGGACTGTTAGAATTGTGGTATATTGGATAATCCCGTTAATGTGGTTCAATAGTTTAGAAACACATTATCTTGCATCCTAAGTTTGAATAATTTAAAAGTAGAGTAACTAAGAAGTGCTTTTAGTTTTAATAGACTTTAAGATAGTTGATTTTTTGTTAAGAGAGATCATCAATGTTTTTAAGCCATCTAAGAATTTGATCATATGTTTTATTGTTTCATTTGATTACTGTAGAGATTAGCATTGGCTGTTCCTGGTCATCTTATCACTCAAGGTCTGGTTATCATTTATAATTTATTCAATCTTTTATGTTTTTATCTCTAAAACTATTTTTTTCCAACCTAATGTCTTCTCCTATTAGCTTTTGAAGTTAGATAGTTAATTATTCTGCATGGGAATCGATAATTTAACACTCGTTATATTATGTTACTTGAATGATTACTGCGCTTGCTTGTATACTTTTGTCTATATCGAATTTTTCGAATTAGACCTTCCATAACATGAAACCTAAAATCAACGAGGTGGGGTTGTTGATTCATGTACAGATGCAAGATTGTCATGATTGTTGTTGTCCAAACTCCATCACTTTGTGGGACTTCAAAACTGTGAACTAGTGATTGCTTTCTATTTTGTGATTGCATTTCTGATAATGGTACAAACTGCAATTTCTTTTATACCCTCTCGGGAGGCCCCGGTGTACAAGACCACTTACACCTAACTAATCTGGAGTCAAGGAAAAGAGCAGAACGATATTTCTCTGATCAAATTGGTGACTCTGAAGCTCGAACTCGAGGCTAATAGCCCATGTTCCCTCAACTCAGGGCACAACCCTACTAACCATCTGTGCCAACCGAACTCGGTTAGTACAAACTGACAATTGAACGTGGAAGAATACACACATTTCCGCTACAAGTGTGTGTATATGAAAAAATGGTTTAAGTAGGTAGCACCATACTACTTATCGTAACAACCATAGGATGTTAAATATACAGTGGATATAAAATCTTCTCTTTTTTAAATAGTTTGTTGTAAGTTGTTAGATCTATCATATATCTAACATCCTATAATTGTTAAGATAAGTAGTACGGTGTTACCTATTTAAGTAGATAGCACCTCCATTGGACCATATATATATATATATATATAGAGAGAGAGAGAGATCATAAGAACTACTTTTTTCTGCAGAATATATGAACAATTTTAGGAAAATGAAATACGCAGTAGCTCGCAAAATTACTAATTTTAGTTTAAAGTGCTTAACAGTCATTTCTTCAAGTTGTCAAATGAATGGAACATTTATATTGTGAAAAACTGTACTACATTCATCATAAACAGTGTAGAAAAATTAACTTCCGCATTTTTGTTCAGAATGAAAAAAATATCATCCGTTGAGTTATAGGACTAGCTAGCTATTTCTCATATGAAATACTGAAATATTAATTAAATAAGATATGTTCTACCATAGATAAATTTTTTTTATAGATATCACAGAATTTGTATTAATATTCATATCGTTTTCTTGAAGATATGAAGAATATTTATTGAATTATTATAATTTTCTACGACATATAACGATGTCGTATATTGATCTAACCGGAAACTTTGGAATTATTGACTTACCCGTGTGATTTTTCACCTTTACCTATACCGTCCATTTTCATTTAATACATTTCCATTATTGTTTTATTTTGTCAAATATATTTATCATTTTGAAATGGAAAAAATACGGGAGGGGTAGAGAGGGGACCTCACCCGACGGCGCCAACGAAAGAGGTTGGAGTATTAGGTGAGGAGAGATATAAAGTAAAAAAAAAAAGAAGAAAAAACTTAGTCCCTCTCCTCCATTACCTTTTTTTATTTTTAAAATATGGTTAAACATAATACTAAGGAACAACAGACTTATATATGATTATATGAATGAAAAACTGAAATGGATGGGGTGAAATTAAAAAAATAAAAAAAATCAAGACGAAACTAAAATATTAGCAGTTCCCACCACTAATGTAGTCCATTAATTGATCTGTTGTCAATCTAGTTTCTAAGATATAAAAACATTAGTTTACCTCCTTTAAAATTTTCCAACATTTTCATTATATCTCACAGTAACTTTTTCTATTAGCTATAAAATGTTTCTCCTCTTCGTTCTAACATATCTTTTGCGTAGTTCCATTCACCAAGTTTGAATAGTAAATGCATCAATCATTACTAATTTTTCTACTAATTAAAATATTCACACACTTCTTCATTCTAGAGTCGACTTATAATCCAACTCGATATAAAAGAATGTAAATGTTTATTTTTTCTCATTTCTTAATGAGATTTAATCTGCTAGCTAAATATTGCTTTACTATTGGCAACCCATCGTTTAGGGTACATGGATGTACCTGAGTTTTAGGGTGCATGCATGCATGGCATCGAGTTATTAAATTTAAGTGTCATCCATTAGAACAATAATAATTCCACCAACTTCATAATTATAAGTAGGGGAGCGTACATTATACATTATATACACATGATGATGGCAGCTCTCAATTGGCGATCATTGATGAGCATTTAAGAAGAAGAGGTCCATTGGCATACATAAAATATGTCATGTCCGTACCCATCCATGCATGCAAGTGGAGCATTTACAAATACAGGACGGCTCGAACGTTATGTATGTCATCAGGAATGAACCCGGGAAACAACAAAATCACATTTTTTTTCACAAGATATTTAAAGTTTAAAAGTTAATAAATTAATATTATATGTCTTTCAAAAGAACACACAATTTATAATTTTTTTTTACTTGAAATGAACACAGTTTTTACACTTAAGTAACAAAAAAAATCAATTACACAGTATATATGACCATTTGAACCATCAAAATTGAAACCATCAATATTCAGAATATAGTTCATATTTGGATTTTATGATATGTTTACCATTTTAATACGGTAGTGCTGTTATTTTACAATTCTCTATTTTCAAAGTTACTTTTCCATGGGTAAATATTAATTTGCACGTTAAAGAACATATAATTGAAGATAACAATTTTTTTAATAAACATTAATTAATTGATTTCATAATTGTTATTCATCAATTTAGATATACTTATATTTTTCTTCTATTATGTTTTTAGTATCATCAAAACAGGAGATTGAGTAAAAACAATATAGATTCTTATGTATTTTCTTGTATAAATCACACCTTATATATAAATGCTTTCTTAGTTCGATCAATTGATCATGAAATATTATAATTTTATTTGGATTTTGAAAACATCAATATTGCAAAACCCCCAAAATGCACACATATGCATCGGTCACATGGGCTTTTGTTGACGCTGCATGTACCTTTGAATATACTATGGACCTACTAAACATTACCAATACTAAGCAACTCCATAAAATATAATCAATATAGTTAAATCACAGCGGAAAATACATCATAATATTTAAAATATATGCCAGTGAAAATATAATTAAATCTATAAGAATCCAACATCTTACCACATAAGGTCATACATAAGATTCATAACATCACAAAAGTACTAGGCTTGTAATATCTCATATTTTTAAAATAAAAATAAAATAAGAGGAGATAGATATGATAAGATAAGGAAAGATATAGTTAGGTTAAGATTAGAAAAAGAGTTTGAATTAAAATCAAATTATTATATTTTTTATCAATTAAATATTTCTAATCCTATGTTGACTATTTTAAAAGAATCCTAATCATATCGAAGATTATCTTTTAAAATTATAAAATAAAGTTAGAATTTTAATTACATTCAAACTTCATCTAGGAGTTAATTGTCTTCCCTATAAATAAGACCCAACCCCTCTCCTCTCATCCCATAATTTCTCTCCCTCTCCTCTCTCTCTCTCTCTCTCTCTCCCTCTTTCTTCTCTCTCCTCACAGGGTTAGATCAACATGGAGTAAGAGATCAATGACAAGAAAGAAGATAGCTTGGCTACAGAGGACATTATGCAATTGTGATTATATTTAAGATTTTCGATATGTAAAATGGTGGATCTCCTTTGAATAGATTTTCATGATAGATCAATGTGTGCTAGGACTTTTTATGATACTATGTTGGATTTGTAATGATTTATTTCTACCCTACAAAAATATTATTGATTAGAGATCCGTTTATGATTACAAGAATATATATGATGTAGTTTTTAAAGCCAAAAATTATAGAAAACATGGTAATATAGATCCCCATATAATAATGTATCTATAGGAATGAATCTAAATTCACATCAGAGAAGAAAAAGGGCGGCGTTCGCCCAGAAATTCCCCATCACGGTCGTGACACACTTGTCACGGGCCGTGACGGAGGTAGTCTACGGACGGCGCGGGCGGAATTCGCCCAGAAATTCCCCAGTCACGGCCGTGAAGGACAACGCAACGATGAGTTGGAAGCTCGCTCACCGTTATCTGGGTTCACGGGCCGTGATGATACATCACGGGTCGTGAAGGACGCTGCCAAGAAACATAACGGGCCATGATGGTTTATAACGGGCCGTGAAGGACGGCATGAAGGACGGTATGAAGGCCGTAATGGCTGTGATATGCTCATCACGGGCCGTGAAGCCTATTATCACGACCGTGACATGTATTTCACGGGCCGTGACAGATTGAAGATGCTGATTCTTATAATTGCCAGATGTGAAACCCTAGCTCTAAATGACCGTATTGATTGATTGAATATTGATGTGATTGTATTGATTGATTGAATATGAATTAATGAGCGGTGTAGATTTAGGTGTCTAAACGTTAACCTAGCTGAAATTATAATAAGGTAAAATATGTAATTGATTGTGATTGAACTGATGCATGAAGAGGAAGGTCCCCTGGACTTGGAGAACAAGCTTTAATCCTATAAGGGTTATTGATGTTTTTCCAATTGTTATTGAGAATAGGCTTTAATCTTATAAGGGTTATCGGTGTTCTGAGTTATTGAATAAGGACAGACTTTAATTCTATAAGGGTTATTGGTGTCCTCGATTATTGATAGGGAGAGTAGGCTTTAATCCCCTGAGGGTTATTGGTGCTCTTTCTCATGGTTTAATTGTTATTGACGGGTCTCGGGTTGACCCATGGCCTAGCTAGCCATATTGGCCCCGGATCGCTGGAATCTTCATGTACTAATAATTGAAAATTGATTGATTGAAAGCAACTGATAGGAAATGATCGATTGAGATGAAGAAAGACAAAAGAATAGTCCTATTGATACATTGAAAATTGCTATTGGATATTGATATTGAAAGGTAAAACTAAAGGCCAAAGGTAAAGAACGACCCTATTGAGATATTGTTAATTATTAAAGCTTATTGTCAACTAATGTTTCATTTACATATTGATTATCTTATTTATGATTATTTACATACTGAGTGTCAAAACTCACGGGAGGTTCATCTCCCCTACAAATTCAATTTTGTAGGCAAATATGTTTAAACAGATGGTGATGTCGCAGCGACAGCATGATGGTGTTCGTGATGAGATGACTTGCACATGGCATAGGTCCTGGTATTGACTTCTGCATTGATGAATTCATAGTGTTGACCAGTGGATTGGTCAAAGTATAGTCAAAGATGTAAGTTGGTAGCGTCTCGAGGTCTGCATTTTGCCAGGTGGCAAAGTCTGATTTTGGGGGCGTTATACATTAGATCCACAACATACCAAATGAGTTCATTAAACATAACAACTAATGAGTTAAACAAGACTTACTAGACTTAGACATAACCATGTGCATACTAAGCCACAATGAGCAAATCACCGTCAAGTTCATCACTCATCATTGCTTGCATGGATCTAGAAGTACAAGAGATGAAAACCCCCAATTATAGTATATAAAGGTCGGCCTACATGATGCAATATACACATCATTTCATAGTCATTATGAATATTGTCATAATATTTAAATATAGGCCAGTTCAAGTTCAACAAGCATAGAGCATTTGTGTAAATAAGCATGACATATATTAAGCATTTGATACATTGAGCATAACATACAAGCATATAAGCAGCTCACATTGTATGTTCATGTTTATCATTCTTTACTTCTTACATCTTTACATCTTACTCATATGATCTATTTGAATTCTCTTTTACTCGCACCATTAATATAATCATATGATCCATTACTATTTTTACATGAAGAGTCTCAGGTAATATCAATACATCATCATCGGCTAGCTATGCCAACCCTCTTTTTGGGGTCCATATGGAAGCACACCCGTTATTGCTAGTGAGTGGACATCGCATCTCGAGAAGTGTCTTCGACTACTTCCCATACAATTGATGTGCCTCGACTAAATTTATCTTATTTTCAATATATCAAGCAGCAATGAAATTTCATACTAGAATGCTCATGCATAAGATAATTCCTACATTTTATTGTTCATAGCATGTTCAACTAAACATACGAATATGAATTTGAAAGCACTTAACCTAGGGTTTCATACTACGGTTTATATCTTACATGTTAGGGTTCGTAGTTCATCTCATTCATTATTTTAGGGTTTTATAGCATGAAGGAATAGTAAAATGATTTATGTTAACACTATAAGAACATATGTCATCAAGACATCCGTCATATGATTCATAGCATATCAATTATATATGAAGTAAAACATTAAAACATGTAGAACTTATCATTCATGCAACAATCCCAAAATGTCATCCCATCATTCATATTTTCTAAGAACATGGGGTGTTCTTATATTCCTCAAATCAATCAAATGAGATAAGAAATGAGGAATTTGGATCCCCTCTACATATCTTATGTTAGACTTCTCTTTTCTACCTCCTTCTTTCTTGGTGCCAAGCCCTTCTTTCTCCCTCACTTAATGTGCCTTCCTTGTGCTCTTGAGCTTTTTGTGCCTCTTCGGCTCCATCTTGAGCCCTAACTCTTGACATCTATTTTTTTTCTTTCTTCTTGTCGACAATTTGTAATTAAATTTAGTGGCATGTGCCATCATAAAATATCTTGGTTTTGTTTGTCAAGAAACTGAAGCTACAGACAAAGAGAAAACAACTCATACAAACTTTATCTTTTTTATATTAATTGCTACTTTTTAGTTCCACATTTTTTAAACCTCGTTGATCAAAATTGATGCATATAAGAAATTAAAAAAAAAACATGATTCATGATAAAACAATGAAACTTGACAATTTTCAATGACTTTTTTTGTGTGTTTCCCATTTATTTTGATAGGTTCTGTGTTTCCTATTTTTTCATGTCATCATGTATTAATAATAGACCAAAGCTGGTAAATTTTGTTTCTTTATATTGATTCATTTGTACCATATTTGACCTTAAAACTAATTTGTTTTCAATTGATCTTCGCCTTAATGGACAATCAACCAAATTCCCCTATTTGATTTTATTTCAATGACTCCATTTCTTCTATCATGATTTTTATCCATTATTCTCAAGAGAGTCTCTTGTATTATTTTAAGCTTATGTTCATCATCAAGACCAACTATAAGAGCTTCTCTTCAACTTCATAATGACAACATAAGGTACATTATATATATATGTATATATATATACATATATATACATATATATATATATACATATATATATTATATTTAATTGTTAACCGACAAACTAGATGAGGGCAAAAATCCACAACAATTGACGGGCCAAGTCGTCAGTAAGAACGGTTGTGGCATTTAGACGCAGGCTGTGTAACAGAAGTGCATCAGAGCGCCTAAAAATGGACCATGTCGCCCATTGACGCGGGCTCCTCAATGACATCAGAGCGAAGCACATCGACTAACTACGACGGAGGTCGAAACAAATTATGTCGCCCCTAACGCAGGTCATGTTCGCTCTACAGAAATGGCCACATCTCCCAACACAACTCGTGTTCTTGCACAAGTAGGAAACAGACTGTGTCACATGTAGTTGCAGGCTGTGTGCCTCGGTGACGTCAAAACCATCGTATGACCCGGGCCGTGTTGCACCTCAACACCAACCATGTCATCTAAGGTAAGATGGAGTGAAATTGAACGTGGGTCAGGTCACCTTGAACCAAACCGCGCAGTACACAAAATGGATCATGTTCGTTGAAAACACGGGTCGTGTCTTGACCTGAAAATGTGTTGAACAACATGTATCATAGACGAAAATGGGTTGTGTTATGCCCTAATGTTGGCCTTGTTCCTACTAAAAAAGAGTTTATTTGATTATCGTATTATTGACTGTTGCATGGAACTTGAATTTCCATGTTATTTGGATAGAAAAGAGAATATTGCATGTGATTGAATTTGACATGAAGAGGATGAGTTAGTTCCAGGTGAATGAGATCCTATACGTGGGGTAATTGGATTCCTTCGGGAATAATTAGGTTCTTTTATGAACACCTGAAAAAGATTACTGCTTCCTTCGGAGACATTGGATTTCTTTGGAAATAATTGGGTCTCATCGAAGATAATAAATTAAAATATTCTCTTGGGGAACAACTAATAATGATTATTCGATTTCAAGCCTAACTAGTCTTCATGGGCACCGGGACTAAAACCAATGATCTTCATTATTATTATAGACTCATATATTAATTGATTGTGATAATTTAACAACTTAGGACAATAGTATAATAAGAAATGGTGATATGTCTTAAGTAAAAAGGATTGAATTAGGTTTTAATATATTGAACAAAAAAATTAAACGTTGTGTCATTACTTGCAATTAAATAATTAAAATTGTTGTGAAGAAAAAGATATCGAAAGGTAAAGATGAAAAAGGTAAATTAAAAGCAAAGTGATCTATTGAGTTTAATTTCTTTATTATGTCTCTATATATACGACTTTTCCTATTATTATTTTTATATATTGGGTTTCATCATTCATAAGATAATTTTCTTCTTTGTTTTGATCTTGCAGGTGATGCAAGGGTCCGTAATATGAAGGCTTGCACATGATAGGAGTTTAGTAGAGTCATAATTATTTTATTAATTTATCTTTTGATTATTGGAATCATGTAATATATTATTTTTTTTGGCTAGACGTAATTAAAAAAATATTATAAAGTTATTGTTTTCGTGTTCATTGTGTTGACGAGTCTTTTTAATGAAAGTCAAGTCAAATAGGTAATATAGTAGTATTTTCAAATTCTTATTCTGTCAACGCCCGGGTGTAAATTTGGGAGCATCAAACTAAATGGCTAAAATAAAAGAAAAGAAGCCAAGGGGAGGAAAATGTTGAAATAAAAGGAAATTTGCTAAGAGAAGAGAGTGTAATTATGATTTTACGTCAATCAGATTTAATTATTATATCAATGATGTATTTAAGAAAATTACTATTTTAAATTAATATTATTTATAGAATAATAGTTATTAAAATAGTTTAATTATTTTATAATGTTTTATGCATGCAAATTATAATAAAAGACATTGTTATATAAACTTCTGATTGAACCAATTAAAATTTTATTGGCTACTTCAACTGTGACTCATTTTTACTTTCGATCCAATTTTTATAATAATATTTATATTCCATTTTATATGATATAAAAATGATTAATCATCATTACCATGATTAAAATTTCATTTTTAATCTTATCAACAATTCTTACATGCCATATGTTAAAAAAATATTATTCTATCGACAATGAAATATAAAGAATTAGTTTTCTAACAAATAGAGGCCAGTTTTTTCTGTCTAATAAAATCATGTATAAGATTTCAATAGAATTTTCAAAGAATGGTGGCAGCAGCCGTTTTGTTAGTATAAGACGTGCATAACGTGGCAACGAATGCATGTAGAGATTTAATTACTCATATCGGATTCAAAAACTTTATACCAGAACCGAAACAAACCCCCGCGTCCTCTTTCACCTCCGCCAACCGTTATATATCTTCCCCACACCTCTCCTTTCCTACATCTCTCTCTCTCTCTCCAGCAAGATTTTTTGTCCACTAGATGAGATCGGTACCGTCTTCGCCGTCGAAGGCCGACGCCGCCGCTCCGCCCCANCCGCCGCCGCCGCCGCCCCCTCCAACGACCCATTCGCGACCGCGCTCGCGGAGTGCGGCAAGGATCGGGAGACCGACATTGACGAGCTCTTCCGAAAGGACGCAACGGCTGCCGGACGGCGGAAGCGGTCGCCGCCGGCGTGGTCGATCCCGGAGCGGTTCGGGGTGATGGGCATCTACGGGTCGTGCAAGGCGACGTGCTCCGTGTCGGAGTCGACGGTGCTGGTCCCGCGTTCCAGAATTCCGATCGGCGCTTACGACATTTTGAGCTGCCCCGTTCGGAGATGAGAATGTTTTTTTTTCTTTTTGTATTTGCAGTCGCCCGTGCATAAATAAATTGCATGTATATTTTGTTCAGATCATGAATTCCAAGTCTCGCAATTGTTCTTCCCAATCAATCTTAGCTTTAGAAATTTTTACTATACGTTTCAGATTTGGGTTGTATTTATTTTGTTAATTTCTTTTTAGGAAACGCTTTTTTCATTATTTGATCATATTACAAACAAAATAAATTCACTTATTATTATTATTATTATTATACTTGAAAAGATAAAAAAATACTTTTCCTAGCATCAAATGTATATTTTCAGTAAACAAGTTGCGCAACATTAAAAATTTTCTTTTACTTACAAACGTATTTGCCCTAAAATAAACACAACCTAGGTTCTGAAAAAAACGGTTGATAATTTAAATTTTTTTCGGAATATTAATAATTGACATTTTGGAATGCTGTAAATTTAAGCTTTTTTAACATTTTGCCTAACATATGACTGAATCTAACGCTTTACAAACAATTTGTTGCAACATGATTGAGGAGGTAACAAATTTTCATATTATTTTTACGTAACGTTAAACATGGAAACATAAGTTGGCTTGCTTGTAGCTTGACTCGTGTGTTAGTGCATGGATACGTTTCTTCATTTTTTTTTCCTTTGGTTGGTCTTTTTATGGGATAAATAGGACTCAATTGATAGCGATGTAAGAACTACTACTTCCAAATTTAAATTTTAGTAAATATATCGTGGGGAGATAATTATTAAAGCATTCCCATTAACAAAATTTCAATAAAATTTTCACTTTGGAGCTTCTTGGTAAAATTCGCTTTTTTATTATGTATATTGAGTATTCAGTAGTTTTCTATTATAATACTTTGCGATTTAAATATTAATGAAGTTTAATAAATAATCTTAGTCAAACATATCGTCGTGTATATCATGTACGTAGTCCTTGTTTATACACATTTTGTCCAATCTTTAATACATATGATAGTTTAAATAAAAATAATGGAGTATATTCTTTGGCTTCTGAGATGTGGTGAACGTTTTTATAAATTTAATGTGATACTAGAAAACAGGGAGCAGTTGCTGGTTAGGTCACCAGCCGGAGCTGTGATATAATAACATCACTCCGACTTCGTTGTAATTTTTTTCATTATTGGGACGACAAGGTGTTTAATTAATTAGTGGCATCAAGGTTGACATATAAATAAAAGTATAATTTGATTATGAAAATATGATACAACGCTCATATACTTTTATATTTACTATTTTTGTCATCCTTTATTTTTTCATATAACTAATTAGTAATTCTATAATCATTTTTTCATATTATTTTAGATAGTTAGATTACTTTGATGAACACGCATAAATAAAAAATATAATGATTTCCGGTTGAGTGTAAATCAAAATGCTTACACCTTTCCTTTTTTTGTCTGCTACTTAATTTAAGTATACTTTATGACCGGAAATATGATTAACTTGGGAGCAGAAGCACTAACTAATTAAACACATGTTAATGGAGTGGTTTGTTGGTTACGTTGTTTACACTTAAACAAAACAAGATGCCGGGAGGTTTCAGAGACTCGCAGCCTCATGTCTATAAATTATAAGGATAAAAGGGCACACCAATAATTGTTGATTCAATTTCACTCCTAAAAAAAGTTACATGACACAATTTCAGAAAAAAAATAGAAATCTCATCTTGATTTATAATAAACTTCCTAAGGCCAAAAAAGAAACAAAGAAAAAAAATGTCACTACCACATTTTGTTTTGTTTTGGCTAAAAGTGTTGCTCACCAGGTCACATGATAAGTTTTACTATTTTTGTTTCAGAGTGGGCTGCCAGTGAGAGTGAGGTGAATAAGTCCATCGCAAGGTTTTAACTTTCGTCTTTATCTCGAAATTTTACCATAATGGATGATTATTTATGTATGGCACTAACTCACCAACTCTTAGCACGTTGTACAAGGTAAACTAAATCCCAAGTCCCTAGATTCTCTTCTGCTCTCCGCTAGAATATATAGCTTCAAGAACACTTTGCCCAATAATAATAATAATAATAATAATAATAATAATAATAATAATAATAATAATAATAATAATAATAATAATAATAAACTTTCAAGAAGATTGGAGGCTTGTGGACACACCACAGTAACTGATTTATTTTCTACATGATATGCTCGTTGAAATCTGCTTAGGAGTTTGTTCATTCTGAAAATGGAACAAAGAGAATGATCTCAATGTTGAATAGATGGATGGCTGAGATCTGTCCGAAACAGTATGTTGTCGATATCAGTGCAACTGCAAGACATGTTCATAGATATCTGCGCTTCACACTGCCCACGGTCCCAAACATTACTTGTTCCACTTCAATACCACAAGTTTAACTCTTCTCTTGTACAACATAATATCACAATGTAAAACTCAATAAAAATGCATGTTCAATCACGGACGAATCTTCGACCCTACTTTTAATTAGTTGGTAGAAAATATAAATTATAGTTTTTCTTTAATAATACAAAAAATAAAATAATTTTGATGTATAATAATGCTAAGAAAATAATGGAGCAGAGAATACCATGTTATTTATCTTTTCAATCGTACGCAGAGAATACCATGTTATTTATCTTTTCAATCGTACGATATTAAATCTATGACGAATGAATTTAGTATAGAGAAAAAATTTAATATCCACCGTAAATTTAACATTTGGCCCAACACGATCCGTGTTGGGACAAAGCAACACAACCTGTATTGACAGAACACAACCCGCATTAGAGGCCGAGTTTAATTAAATTAATCATATTTGTAATTTCGAGATTCAAATTTAAATCAGTTAAAACTCAGAATTTATTAGATGAGATTATTAGTTATTTTAAATCTCAGAATTTAAATTTAAAATTAGAGTTTGATTTAAACTACAGAAGACATTCCTTATATATATAAATAGGCCATAAAAGTAGAGAACCCTCACAATTTTATTCTCTCTCCCAAAGTCCTAGCCGTCAGATTTTCTCTATAGGTAAGACCTCTCTCCTTGGTTTCTTTCTCTCTCTTCCTCTCTTCCATTCTCTCATCCTATGCACGATTATCTAGGACTTAGGAGAACGCGAAAAAGACAAGGAACAATAGAGGAGATCAAGAGGTCGCTGTTAAAGACCAAGAACAACCCTACAGAGTTCGGTATGTAAATAGGCGGATCTCAATATATAAGTTTTCATGATAGATAAATTGCATGCTAGGGTTTATGTTAGAAGAAGATAATTTCGCATGATTAATTAGTTGTTTAAAACATGGATTACTATCTAGATGAATAGACTAATTCGGCCAGAATCTATCTAGTATTTTTCTATGCAATGATTAGTATTTTAATTAAGAACACGACGAAGGAACACGGACCACGTCTCCTTTGACATGGCCCGCGTACATCTAAGACAACGCTGCGTATGTCGGTGCAGACAAGGACTCGCCGTGTTGATGGCGAGCACGGACCGTGTCATCCAGAGCACGACCGTGACTTAACAAGAAGAAACCTTATGCCTACCGTTTTGACAGACACGATAGATCGCCTAACGCGGCTTTCGTCACCATGACGTAAGATCGTGTTCGGATTAAAATGAGTTTATTAATGAAGATAAGATGACACGGCCACACGACGATAGGACACGGGCCGCGTCGGCCGCCGAAGATGAACACGAACCCTAATATGTTGGTCGATATTGATATTTTAATAAGAAATAACATAGTATAATGATGAACATGGCCCGCGTTGCCTAACACATTGATCGATATATTTTATTAAGAAACTGACGACGACGCACCACGTCGAAAGTGCAAACATGGTAGAGAAACGACGCGTTTCCTAAGAGGTTTATTTTATGATCAGACGATGTAAATATAGAACACGAACCATGTCTTCACCCAACACTGCTTGTGTCGACACGCTGAAACGGTCGTTGATGTATATGAATCCAGCACCGAACACAGATCGTGTCCGTGTCCGACATGACCCATGTCGGCGCTGCTGTAATGTTGAGATGATTATTATAAATGATTATTTTTCCTAATGTTAAGGATTAATTATGTGGACAAGATATGGGAAAACCATGCTTCACCTAATTAGATATTGAGGTCGCCATATATTGTTAAGTTTTGGGAGCGTAGTGACGTTTAAGATAGGACGGGTAGAGCAGCTTCCACCCAGTTCCTGTTGCTTGACTTCTCCTTGCCCCGCAACGAAAGGATTTCTCGAGCATCCTATGTTGATCATGGTTTTGCACCACCATTGACCTATCACAAGAACTCCAAGACTCGTGAGAAATTCAAAGTCACCAAAGCGACTCTCAAAGACAGTTCAAAGGCACTAATGAAATATGTCAAAGATAACAAAAATAACCACTTGGTCTAAATATTTCATTTGCATACTGCATTGGAGGCATTAGGGCTATTAACAATGATCATTGATTGTTGTTTACTAATGATGATTGAAGATGAAGATTTAAAAATGAAGTATGAAAAGCAAGATGATTAATGATGATGATGTAGAGTGATTGATGTTTGGCCATAGCCATAGCTCACTCTTTATGTAAATTATGCTTAGAGTGATTGATGTTGGACTATCAGTCATAGCTCACTCTTGATGCAAAGATGTCGAGTTATGAAAGATGTTAAGTTATTAAAGATGTTAAGTATGAAAAATGTTCAGTTATGAAAGGTGATAAGTTATGAAAGATGATGTTATGTAAGATGTTAAGATGATGCATGAGGTATGAAAGCATAAGATGACGATCAATATGATAAGTAATAAATGTAAGAAAGTTAATGAAAGACTTGACCTTTTGATTTTATCATTAACTTATTTCTATTACTTTTTATTTATCATGTCATGTTTATCTATTGATTGCCTTACATACTAAGCTTCATAGCTCATGGATACTTCTCTTCCCTGTATTAGATCGTGCAGGTGAGTAGTCTGCAGCACAAGATGCTGGTGGTGTATGCGGCGACTAATGCTCGTGGTGGCTGACTTTGCACATGTCTAGTGATCCTACTAGTGTCTTTTTCTTTAGTCTTTCTATTGAGTTGTTCTAGTTAGACTTTTGAGACATTTATTGATGTAAGACTTCCACATATTTTCCTTACGTTATAGAAAGAGTTTTGGAATCTTAAAGTTTTTATTTCTTCTGCATTTTGTTGATTAAGTCTTGTAAGTCAACCTTTAAGTCAAGATATGTATGACGTCGTAGCGCACCCACAAGAGCATTCTACCACGTGGCGGGATGGTCTTCTGGGGCGTTACAATTAAGGTATCAGAGCCTAACGTCGGGACCCTTTTGGCGTCCCATTGTATAGAGTGTCATGTGCAAAGCATCATGAGCAGTCACAACACCAACCAGAAGTAAGTTTTTCTTGTAAGACATAAGCATTGACTTATTGACATGATTATTTTATGATATAAGTATATAGATGCCTCCTAGACATGTTGATAACCATCAGGTTAGAGCCACCCTAAATCAGGAAGAAGAACTCTCATCTCCTATATAATGTTTAGGAGGAATATGACCTCAAGGAAAGTTAGAATCTTAGTACCAAATATCTCTAAGTTAAGAAATGATCCTGAAGAGGCTAGGTGCCGATTCTAATGCCTAGCATCTGATAAAGTTTAACTTGAGTCCTTTCCTATTTATTTTAGATATGAAGGAGAAATTTAATTGTCCCACACTAAGAATTCCAAGTGAAGTTGAAATGACTCAATGAGAAGTAGAAGAGAAAGTGAATATACCACACCAAAACATGTTAATGGTGGATATGTTAATAGCTCCAATTGATAAGTATTATCAATTATTGTTAATGTGACCTAAAGAACGAATCTTTAGAATAAGTGAGAAGAACATAGCTAGAGTAATTATGAACGTCTTAGTAGATTCGAGTGTTACGCGCTCGCTTATATTTAGTGACTAGGTCACTATGTTGGGCTCGCCCTTACCCAACATGAAATGTATAATGGATATCAACACACCCATGGGCACCCTCCATGCCACGAAGTACCTTCTTAATGTACCAGTGATAGTGGAGGGGAAGGACTACTCAACAGACGTGATAGTCATCCCTATGAAGGAGTATGATGTCATCTTGGGTATGGACTAATTGTCCTACCATGATGTTGTACTCCTATGCAAGAAGAAGAAGGTGGTCATCAGCTCTCACAGCAAGCGACAAGCAACGATAAGAGGGAGGACCACAAATGACAATAAGATGTTGATAATGATAATGCAAGCACAACAACTGCTAGAGAACGAATGTGGAGGCTACCTGGCTAGAGTCACCAGCACTGAGCCTAAGGAGAAGGACCCACAATAGCTAAATGTTGTCAGAGAGTACATGGACGTCTTTCCAGAAGACATCTCTGGCTAGCCACCACAAAGAGAAGTTGACTTCAAGATAAAGTTGTTACGAGACACAACTTCAATCTCAAAGGCGCCTTATAGGATGGCACCTGCAAAGATATAAGAGTTAAAGAATCAACTACAAGTACTCCTGGACAAGGATTTCATCAGACCGAGTATCTCATCTTGGGGCGCTCCGGTCTTGTTCGTGAAGAAGAAGGACGACTCGCTTAGGTTGTGCATCGACTACAGGATGCTCAACAAGGTCACCATCAAGAATAAGTATCCTCTACCAAGGATTGATGACCTTTTTTATCAACTCTCCAAGGCTGCAGTATTTTCAAAGATCGATCTGAGGAGCAGCTATCACCAACTAAAGATTGCAGAAGAGGATGTGCCTAAGACTACATTCAGATCTAGATACGGGCACTACGAATTCCTGGTGATGCCCTTTGGATTGACGAACGCACCTGCCGCGTTCATGGCTCTAATGAACAAGGTATTCATGCCCTATTTAGATCAATTTGTCATTGTCTTTGTAGATGACATCTTGATCTACTCAGGGAGCCCAGAGGAACACAATGAACATCTGAGGATCATATTAGAAATTTTGCGACAACACTAGTTGTACGCAAAGTTATCTAAATGCGAGTTCTAGTTGGACCAGATTATGTTCCTCAGCACATCGTGTCAAAGCAAGGGGTCGCGGTGGACCCAACGAAGGTTAAAGCTATCTCAAATTGGTCACTCCAAGGAATGTCGGGGAGATCCGAAGCTTCTTGGGACTGGCAGGATACTACAAGAGGTTTATCAAAGACTTCTCTAAGATCGCATCGCCTTTGACAAACTTGACTAAAAAACGAGTCAAGTTTGTCTAGTACCAGAAGTGTGAGTAGAGCTTCGAGGAACTGAAGACCCGACTGACGACTGCACTAGTGCTCACCATCAATTCTGAGAGTGGTGGATATGTGATGTATAACTATGATTGTTGCACAGGTCTTGGTTGTGTACTCATGCATCATGGCAAGGTCGTGGCATATGCTTCTAGGCAACTCAAGAAGCATGAAGTTAATTATCCTATTCACGACCTGGAGTTGGCAACAATGGTTTTCGCCATGAAGATATGGAGGTCTACACAGATCATAAGAGCTTGAAGTATATCTTCACGCAAAAAGACCTCAACATGAGACAATAAAGATGGATGGAGTATCTAGCAGACTATGAGATCACAATTGGATACCATCCAAGGAAGTCCAACTCAGTCGCAGATGCAATAAGCAGGACGTGAGAAGGAAAACTTGCCAGCATGAGGGTACACAAGTGGAACCAATTAAAAGATATAATCATGTGGAACCCAAGACCTAGCTAGGCAAAGGCCACACTGATGATTCATCAAGTACAATCGGACTTAGTGAACAAAAACATTATTGCCCAAGCAACTGATCTAGAGTTCAACCACATGCACAAGAGGTGCAACCATGAAGCTCAAGATTTCATCATGTCCGTGGATGGAGGGATCAGATTCAGAGGTCGCCTATGGGTTTCTAATGATGCAGTACTTAGGAGGGAGGTGCTGAATGAAGGTCGCAAGTCAGAGTTCGCCATCCACTCGTGGAGCACCAAGATGTATAAAGATTTGCAAAGGACCAGGTGGGATAACATGAAGAAATAAATTGCTGAGTATGTATCTAGATGCATTATTTGTTAGCAAGTTAAGATCGAGCACTAGAGGCCTTATGGTATGCTCAGGCCTTTGAGCATCCCAGAGTGGAAGTGGGAACACATATCCATGGACTTTGTGACCAGTCTGCCCATATCCAAGAGAGGCAACGACGCAATCTAGGAAGTTATGGACAAACTCACTAAGTCTGCATACTTCATCCCTATCAAATGGAAGCAACCAGTGGAGAGCCTGATGGATTTGTATGTTAGAGAAGTCATCAGGCTGCATGGGATCCCAGTGACCATTGTATCTAATAGAGATCCCATATTTCCAACTAGAGTTTGGAAAGGTTTCCAAGATGCCCTTGGTACTAGACTAAACTTCATCACAACATTTCATCCACAGACAGATGGACAATAAGAGAGGACAGCCCAAACATTGGAAGACATGCTTAGAGCATGCGCACTGGATTGGCATGGCAACTGGGACAATCACCTGCCACCACTCATTGAGATGCCCTTGGTATGAAGCACTTTATGGAAGACCCTGCCGATCACTAGCATGTTGGAGCAAGGTGGGCGAGCGGAAGATGATGGGTCCAGAGATAGTAGAAGAATATGCTGATCGGGTGAATCTCATCAGAAGAAGAATGAAGGTTGCGTAGAGCAGACATAAGATATATGCTGACAAAGGACGCCGAGATCAGATTTTCCAGGTGGGGGACAAGGTAATGCTCAAAGTCTTCCCAACCGAAGGAATCATGAGGTTCAGCAAGTGAGGTAAGCTCAGACCTCGTTATGTAGGTCCCTTCGAGGTGTCGGAGCTAATTGTGGAAGCAGCGTGTCGATTGACATTACCCCCTTCCTACGGACAAGTGCACAATGTTTTCCACGTCTCCATGCTCAAAAAGTACCAACACGATGATGCCAATGTCATCAAGATGGAAGAGCCCAACCTAAATGAAGATCTCACCTATGAGGAGCAACTTGTGAGGATCCTAGAGTGTCGCTTACAATGCCAAGGAAACAAGAAAGTGACGTTGGTCAAAGTGGCATGGAGCCGGTGCCGAGATAGCGAAGCAACTTGGGAGCTGGAATCCAATATGCGCAAGAAATTTTCAACGTTATTTGGTAAGCCTCTAACATCGTCTTGAATTCAAGGACAAATTCTTTTTTTAAAGAGGTTTGTTATGTAACACCTGAGACCAACACGGTATGTGTTGGCACAACACGACCCGTGTTGGGATAGAGCAACACGACTTGTGTTGATAGAACACGACCATGTTGGAGACTGCTAAGTGGCAGTCCGAATTCAATTAAATTAATAATATTTGTAATTCTAGGATTCAAATTCAAATCAACTAAATCTCAGAATTTATTTGATGAGATTGTTAGTTAGTTTAAATTCCAGAATTTAGATTTAAAAATAGAGTTTGATTTACACTAGAGAACCCTTCCCCATGTCTATAAATAGGCCATAAGAGTAGAGAAGCCTCACAATTTTATTCTCCCTCCCAAAGCCCTAGCCACCTGATTTTCTCTCTAAGTAAGGTCTATCCCTCTCTCTCTCCTAGGTTTCTTTCTCTCTCATTTCACTACAAGAAAATTCATAATTTGCGACGACATCTCCTTGCAAAAACACTCGTTGCAAATTTTTTGCGACGGAAGTGTTACACTATATGGTGACATTTCCGTTGCAAAAAATCTGCGACTGAGCAATTTTGCGACGGATATGCGACCAAGGAGCCGTTGCAAATTGTGAATTTTCTTGTAGTATTTTCTCGTCCCTTCTCTCATCCTAGAACTATGCACGATTATCTAGGAGAACACGAAAGAGACCAGAAGTAGTAGAGGAGATCAAGAGGTCATTGTTGAAGACCAAGAACAACCTTACAAAATTCGGTATGTAAATAGGCAGTCCCAATAGATAGGTTTTTCATGATAAATAAATTACATGCTAGGGTTTATGCTAGAAGAAGATAATTTCACATGATTATTAAGTTTTTAAAACGTGGATTACTACCTAGATGAATAGACTAATTCGGCCAGAATTTATTTAGTATTTTTCTATGCAATGATTAGTATTTTAATTAAGAACACGACGACAGAACACGGCGACAGAACACGGATCACGTCTCCTCTGACACGGACCGTGTCCATCTAAGACAACGCCGTGTATCGGCGCAGACAAGGACTCGTCGTGTTGACGGCGAGCACAGACCGTGTCTATCAAGAACACGGTCGTGACTTAACAAGAAGAAATACTACGCCTGCCATTTTGACAAACATGATGGATCACCGAACGTGGCTTATGTCACCCTGACGTAAGATCGTGTTCGGATTAAAATGAATTTATTAATGAAGATAAAATGACACGACTACACGATGATCAAACACGGACCATGTCGGTTGCCGAAGACGAACATGAACCCTAATATGTTGGTCGATATTGATATTTTAATAAGAAACGACTCAGTATAATGATAAACACGGCCCACGTTGCCTAACGCATTGACCGATATATTTTATTAAGAAATGGACAATGACATACCGCGTCGGAAGAGCGAACACGATCGAGAAAAAGCGCGTGTCCTAAATTTTATGATAAGACGATGTAAAGATAGAACACGGACCGTGTCTTCACCCGACACGACCTGCGTCAACACGCTGAAACGGTCGTCGATGTATATGAATCCAGCACCGAACACGAACCGTGTCCATGTCCGACACAGACCGTGTCGGCACTGCTATAATATTAAATGTTTATTTTTCCTAATGTTAAGGATTAATTATGGGGACAAGATAAGGGTCAACCATGTTTCACCTAATTAAATGTTGAGGTCTCCATATGTCATTAAGTTTTGCAAGCGTAGTGATGTTTAAGATAGGACGGGTAGGGCAGCTGCCACCCAGTTCCTGTTGCTTGGCTTCTCCCCGCCCTGCAACGAAAGGATTTCTCGAGCATCCTATGTTGGTCATGGCTTGTGCACCCCCATTGACCTATGGCGAGACCTCCAAGACTCATGAGCAATTCAAAGTCACCAAAGCAACCCTCAAAGTCATTTCAAAGGCACTAATGGGATAAGTCAAAGATAACAAAGATAACAACTTGGTCTAAATATTGCATTGGCATATTGCAATAGATGATTAGGATTATTGATTATGCTTTATTGATTAATGATGATTGATGTTCAAATAAATATGATAAGATGAAGTATGATAAGTAAGATAAGTAAGATGATGTAGAGTGATTGATGTTTGGCCATAGCCATAGCTCACTCTTTATGTTAAGTATGCTCAGAGTGATTGATGTTTGGCCATAGCCATAGCTCACTCTTTATGTAAAGTATGCTCAAAGTGATTGATGTTTGACTATCAGTCATAGCTTACTCTTGATGCAAAGATGTCAAGTTGTGAAAGATGTTAAGTTATTAAAGATGTTAAGTATGAAAGATGTTAAGTTATGAAATATGATGTTATGTTAGATGTTAAGATGATGCAAGAGGTATGAAAGCAATAAGATGATGATCAAGATGATAAGATGATAAGTAAGAAATGTAAGAAAGTTAAGGAAATGAATAATTGGCCTTTTTATTTTATCATTAGCTTATTCCTATTGCTTTTTATTTATCATGTCATGCTTATCTATTGATTGCCTTACATACTAAGCTTCATAGCTCATGGATACTTCTCTTTCCTTGGTGAATGCGACAATTAATGCTCGTGGTGACTGACTTTGCGCATGTCTAGTGATCCTACTAATGTCTTTTCCTTTAGTCTTTTTATTGAGTTGTTCTAGTTAGACTTTTGAGACATTTATTGATGTAAGACTTCCGCATATTTTTCTTGTGTTATAAAAAGAGTTTTGGACTCCTTAAAAAGTTTTTATTTCTTTCGCATTTTGTTGACTAAGTCTTGTTAGTCAACCTTTAAGTCAAGATATGTATGATGTCGTGGCGCACCCAGGAGGGTATTCTGCCACGTGACGGGGTGGTCTTCTGGGGGCGTTACAATAAAATTATTGAATTTACTAAATTGATAAAAATAATATTATACATCGAATATAGAACATCTCAATTTTGTTTAAAATAAATTCATTTGTTAATCAACAAGCTTCACAAGAGAAACTCATAGAAGTTGATAAAAAGTAAGGATAAATTTACATCCTCCTAGAAAATATGCTTAATAATTCTCCTAATACTTACATAGTTAAATTGCCTTAAAAAACTCAACAAATTACAAGTCATATCATTATGAGGTGTTAGAAGATTTTATAGAAAAATTTTTAGGAGATTGTAGGCATCACTCAAAAAGTAAATATAATTGCAACAAGTTATCTATATAGAGAGGGACAATTTAAGTAAAGGTGCAACCAATTTTGGCTAAGCCTTACATCCACACTCGTAAAGTGTGATTCACTCTTCACCTTTAGAGGTTCTCACGTCCTGAGAAAGGGATAATAATTTACGAGAGTGAACGTACGGTAGCTGCACATATATCCATAGAGTATATCCATTTTTTTCAGTTATTCGTTCCCTTGTCACGTAAGAAAAAGGAACTGGAAGTGGTATGATTATCTAAATCACATAAATCGAAATGTGATAATGTATACAATAAAAATCAAGAAAAAGATAAATATTTCTGTCATTGGATTCACTCAGTCCCTTCGTAGAATGACAAAAGATTTTTATCATTGGATTTACTTATTCGTATCCAAAATTAGGGTCGAAATCACATTTTTGAGAGGTAGAATAAAAATTATATTATGAAAATTGTATAATATTCTATTTCAAAAGAAAAAAATAAGGTTTTTTTAGTAGAATGATAAGTTATATAGTTACTGCTTAATCCTTTAGTTTAATGAGACCAACTGACTCCATTAGTTGTTATATGAGCCCGCCCTTATGAATACAATCACTATGAGAAATTAGTTGTATTACGAGTGCCTCTTCTTCGACCTTGATTACAAGTGCCGATTTAAGCCTTTTATTTAAAGCTTTAATATTGGAAGTAGGAGTGATAATGGGATGAGTTCGAGAAAATGTTGACTGATGCAACAACAATAGTATCTTGCATAGATGAGTTGGGTTGGAACAAATAAAATTTTGGATAGGGTCATTGGATTATTTTTCTTCGAAGCTTTAGTTTTTGTTGTATACTCCAGATCTTTTTATGGATAACACAAAAAATTTATGAATAATATATTTATAGTAATTATTAAAATAAATGAAATGAATTAGTTATGAATAAAAAAACTAAAAAATCCTAAAAAACTAAAAATTTAGTGACATTAGACAATAAAATTTGGATAAACTTGTAAATATAATAGTAATAACAACAACAACAACAACAACAACAACAACAACAACAACAACAACAACAACAACAACAACAACAACAACAACAA
>LTAE01001009.1:54354-78076 GCA_001647135.1 Pontederia paniculata | reverse complement strand
CTCATCTTACGTTTCTGTCTTCTACCACGCAAAAAGCAGTGCATATGAGAGCAACAATACAATGAAGAAATCGAATGGAAAAAGACCAACAACATCAAAATGGACAAAAAGCAAAAAAACCAATATATATATATATATATATATATAAGAAATAGAAAAAATAAATGAGAAAGATGGACAAAGAGTGATTCTTATGTATATAATATATTATTATTATTTTATGTCCATAAATTCTGATTTTTTATTTACTTTTCTAAATATAATTATATCATATATTTATGTGGCAATTTGAAAAGTCAATAGTTAATGTTAGAATTTTGCATGAAAATAAATGAAATAATACATTATAACTTTTCATATTTATATGGTATTTTAAAAAGTAAAAAATTAATTTCCTGAATTTGTAAAGTTTAAATAAATAATTAATATTAAAAATTCTATGAGAGTTATAATAATTTAAAATTTGAAAAAATAAAAAATTTGAAAAAAATATAAAATTTTTAGATGAAATACTTGAAGGAGAGAACTTACTCAAAATAAGGAGATGCCTAGCTTTTAACTATATATAGATTAATATTTACTGGTTGACTAATATATAACCATTAGTGAAGAAAGGAAAATAATGTGAACAATACAATAAATAGAAAGTGTGATATAATGATTGAACTAATCAATAATTATAAATGACATTAATAGACATGAAGATATAATTTATGTTCATATTATATGCATTAAATATATGTTTGTTGAAAAATAGTATAAAATAAATTTGTTAGCTTCTGATATAATGTTAATTTATGTATAAATAAATAAATATTATTTGTCTTGAAAATGATGAAAAAAATAATCAATTTACACAAAGAAATATAATGTAGATTAAGTTAATAAGAAATAAAATAGAGATGTTATCACCCCAAAAGAAAATAGAGATAGGAAATTTTCAATATCAAGTATCAGACGTGATGCCTAGAAACTAGAAAAAAGACCAGTTTAGAAAGAAATCGGACATATAATATTTAATCATTAATTTCTATACTCTATGCTTTGGTAAGAATATCTTACAAAGTTTTGATCTCTAACTTCCAAGCTAATTTTTTTTATTAAATATTATATAGTCTGAACTCTACTAAAATCCTATTCGGCCTCTTGTGTGTTACAAAAGAAGAAATATGATTAACGATAAACTTGAGAATGTGAGAATTAAATGACTTCTAATTTAAATATTGAAATATATTATTGAATGTAACAAGTTCATTTTTATTTAAACAGATTTTGAGTTTGAGTTTTAAAATAACATATATTAAGATTAGTTGGACTGTATATAGTTTCAAACATCACAAAAGAATATTAATGAACTTGTTCTTCTTAATTATAATATCTTAGATCGCCTCAAATTTTTATCATAATTTTTATTTATTTTTTACGCTAGTTCCAAATATGACAAAAAAATATTAATTGAAGTTTCTGCCGACACCTGTCGCCCTCTTATAAAATATGAAAAGAAGAAGCATAGTACGACTTAGCAAAGCAACAACATAGTGAGGCTTAGAGTGTGCACTTCGGTTTTTCTGCATAATAAAAATATCTTGGAGAGGCATTTGGTAATGGCAGCGTCAATAATTGGAGATGCGTGCGCAAGCCACAACCAACCCCCAGCTTCCATTCAAACCTTGGCTTGGTGACAACTCCACTTTGTTCCTTTCCATTTCTCTTGTTTATGTTGTTGTCCTCTTTCCATTGTTGCCTCAACACTGCACCTTTTCCTTGTTTAATCATATGATGAAGCATACTTTTCAAGATTTTGCACGTACGAATTAATGATTGAGGAGTTAATTAAGAAGATGACCACCTTCAAAAGTCTGCACTTGCATTTGCAAATTGGGCAGGTGCAGGAGAACTGTTCCCATGACATGGCTGCTCTTTGAGGAAGCAGTGATGACTCCACTTCCACCATGTTGAGCATTCATCCTGTGTGCTCCATTCAAAGCTTCTTGTCTGGCAGGTGAAGCACTTCAACCAAAAGGCCCACTGACTTGTTTTCAGAGGGAAAATTTGCAATTAACTAAAGTAGTAAGTAAGTAGATCACAAGAGAATTCTCGCGGAAAAGTTCTGAAACATTTATGTTTGTGGAACAGTAGATGACCCTAGACAGGCATGAACAACACATGAACTAATGGCAAGATAACCTCATTCAGATACTGTACCTAGGATTAACATCAGCATCAGTTTCACATAGTCCCTAGCCAGCAAACAAAATGACAGCATTGTCAACTGGTTCAGGTGCTGGCACAATCAAGGATTTCTGATTTCTAGGCTTTTTAACTAAAGAGTTGATCACTCATTAGACCTAAAAGTGCCACTGCATGATACATAAATAGAGCAGAAGTTACTAAAGAAGCATGCCTTTCTAACTTATCCCACTAACTAAGCACATCATTAAAGTTAAGTAATATACTACTCAGCCTGTTGTTGGCTGCTTCTTTCTAAAGTTCAAGTTCCTTAGCGTAGAGGGAAGCAGGAATCACTTTAATTACTTCACCATTCTTATATCTAAGAATATTTAGCACACATGACATTGCTAAGTCAGAGATTAGTCTTACATTCATATAATTAATCTAGTAAAGACAAACTGTTCTGGTGCCATGTGTTGTGTTACTGTTGGTAATTTTCAGAAAACTTACCATTAGTTCCTTACAGCAATGATTCATATCAAGTCACTTGCATGAGCAAAGTTTATGAAGCAAGACAATGAAGCTCTATAGGGAATTGTAAAAGAAATGAAGCTCATAATTAAAAGCATTGACTTAGATTTTCTTATCATGCTATCATGTCTTGAGAGAGGCAGCAGCTACTTATGTAAAATACAAAGTAGGCTGCTGTGCCAGATTCTAGTGCCATGGTCTCTCTACTGTTTGTGGCATGCCCTGGCCTTGATCTCTCTGAATCTCCACACTAACAGATTGTTTTTTCCAGCTAATTTTCTTGTGAGGGTCCATGAGTTCCAGAATATGCACAGATTCAAAACCCACACAAGGTGCCTTTTATGTCATGATTCATAATACTTTGTTTGCATATGAGCATGCTGACTGTGAACGCCATTATACTGCCCACAAGCAGGCCCAACCTAGAAATTAGAAATTACAGTAGGTTTTGGTTTTCTGTCTCCTTGCCCAGATGATGAGCCTACTTCCAATTGCTAAGGAACAGAGGACAATGGTTATGATATGTTTGGATACAAAATATTATTAAAGTATTTAATTATTACGTCGTAAAAAATATTCGACATTTGTGATAAACAACATTTTAAAAAAATTAAGAGATAGAAACTAAGTGTTCTTTTACTTCAACTTGAATTTTCAACTCTCCTTTGATCAGAACCATAACAGATAACTTCTTTAAAGTATTTGAAGGTACATCCAAACACCCGATTAAAACTTTTCTCGTTGATTTATAAACCTATAATAAAACACATTTTTAAAAATGTCTTATTATGATAGTTTGAAAATCAACTTAAACTTTTACAAATTATTCAAACAAGTCCTTTCACAGTATCAAGCTTTTTTTTGGAGGAGAGGAACTCTCATTTCTTTTCAGAATTAACAGCTCAATATTAACTTCAGAGATGAATTAAACAGACATGGCACCACTTCAAGTAGAAAGTCTTGGAGAAAATTAAGCACCTGAAAAGATTTCAGTGCTAAATGAAATAATTGGCAAGGCTGAGATGAACAACCAAGGCTCTGAAAAGCCTTTGCAGATGCACATCAAGGCTCTGAAAAGCCCACAGCCATCAGCTGATCACAAGTTGCGATATGTGATGAACCGAGAAATCAACAGGTGTTGGCGTGTTGCCTGAGATTATAAGATTATCTCAAGAATAATTGTCATTAAGGATGGTCTTTAATCCCACATAAAGTGAACTTTAAGTCTTTAATAATGTACTTACACAGTCATTTCTGATAAACCAAACTTTTGATGGACACAGACTTAAGATGAGGCCGAGTCTGACAAGCTCATCTTACGTTTCTGTCTTCTACCACGCAAAAAGCAGTGCATATGAGAGCAACAATACAATGAAGAAATCGAATGGAAAAAGACCAACAACATCAAAATGGACAAAAAGCAAAAAAACCAGAGACAGCTCCATAAAGCTTTGTGTTACAAATACCAACAAATCCCTCCACTCCTTGTTGTGCACATCCAAATGCAGACCAAAACCAAACGCCAAATCCACTGTACCACATACAGATCCCACTGTCCCTCCAAAGTGCCACTTTTCCTCTATTTAAACCCTTACTTTGGAGCTAAAACTAAGAGAGCTAAATGCAATTAAGCAGCTGAGAGAGATGGCGGCATTCTTAGATCTTTCTCTCATGTCTGTCTTCCTGCTCGTATCCACCTCCGACTTCGTGGCTCCGGCCGACCACTACCATCACGTTAAGCTCCATGAGCTCACCTCCCCCACCCGCAGCCGCCCGCCGGATGCGACCACGGGCAAACACGGGCGTCGGGGGTTGTCCTTTGACTTGCTCCACCGCGACTCGCTCTCCGGCCGCAACTACTCAGGCCATAGGCACCGGTTCGAGGAGCTCATGAAGAGAGACCTCCACCGAGTCGCCAGCCTGACGCGGCGGCTCTCCGGCGCCTACCGCGTCGAGGACTTCGGCTCTGATGTCATCTCCGGGCTGGAGGAAGGCAGCGGGGAGTACTTCGTCCGCGTGGGCGTCGGCAGCCCGGCGCGGGACCAGTACCTGGTCGTGGACTCCGGCAGCGACATCGTCTGGGTCCAATGCCAGCCGTGCACGCAGTGCTACTCTCAGTCCGACCCGGTGTTCAACCCGGCCGAGTCGGCCACGTTCGCGGGCGTCGCGTGCGGCTCCCCCATATGCGGCCTGCTTGACACCGGCTTCTCGGCAGCGGCCGGCTGCGGTGCCGGGAACTGCCGCTACGCCGTATCCTATGGAGACGGCTCCTACACCAAGGGCACGCTGGCGCTCGAGACGCTGACGTTCGGCCCGACGGCCGTCAACAACATCGCCATCGGCTGCGGTCACAGGAACCGCGGTCTCTTTGTGGGCGCCGCCGGGCTGCTGGGCCTCGGATGGGGGCCGATGTCCTTCGTGGGTCAGCTCGGGGGCCAAGCCGGTGGCGCGTTCAGCTACTGCCTCGTGAGCAGGGGCTCCGGCGCGGCCGCAGGCTCGCTCGTCTTCGGCCGGACGGCGGCCGTCCCGGTCAGCGCAGTGTGGGTGCCGCTGCTCCGCAACCCGCGGGCTCCCAGCTTCTACTACGTGGGCCTGCTGGGCCTGGGGGTCGCCGGGGCGCGGGTGCCGGTGATGGAGGAGGTCTTCCAGTTGTCCGGAGAGGGGGACGGGGGAGTGGTCATGGACACTGGCACGGCGGTGACGAGGCTGCCGGACGCCGCCTACGCCGCTCTGAGGGACGCCTTCGCGTCGGCCACCGCCGGGCTCCCACGTGCGCCCGCCGTGTCCATATTCGACACCTGCTACAACCTGTTCGGCTACCAGAGCGTGCGGGTGCCGACGGTGTCCTTCTACTTCTCCGGCGAGATGATACTGACGCTTCCGGCGAGGAACTTCCTGATCCCGGTGGACGACGCAGGGACGTACTGCTTCGCGTTCGCGCCGTCCTCGTCGGGGCTGTCCATCATGGGCAACATCCAGCAGGAGGGAATCCAAATCACGTTCGACGCCGCCAACGGATTCGTCGGCTTCGGACCCAACACCTGTTAACGCGCCACATCCATCTGCATGAGATGATAGATTTTGGTACTGGATTCCATCCATGCATACGTGCTGTCATATTTATATATAAGATTGTGGCAAGATGCTGTAACGTACATATATATATGTCAGTGTAACGAATTTTATATGGTAAATTAATTAGATTTCTATAGAGCTTATGATGATTCAGGTGGGTTAATTTTGTTGTCTTCTCATCCTCCTTTTGTTATGTAATGATGTTTATTTCAATAGAAGTTTAAAGTATAAGTCACAACTAGCCTCAAATTTCAATTTCAGAGAAATTATTTTGGTAGTATTTATTTGTCATTTCAACAACATCGGATTAATTAAGTATTAATAGTCTTGAAAATTAGTGAGTCTAAACAGAAAAAAAAATATAAGCCATGGATAAAGAAGGTTGTACTGTGTACTGTACATACTGCACTACACCATGTAATGTATTTGCGAATCTTAGTTTAATGACTTGGAGATTATTTTAAGTTAATTTGTTGTTCTATTGTTAATTAGATCACTTCGAGGGAGCCCCCAATGCAGTAGTAAGCTTCCTTTGTGTGCCTGCTTTGATAGTTGGATAGGGTCCTGCATGCACAATATAATACTGTCACAAACTACATACAAACTCGATGCAAAGCCGCTTTAGTGTCATGAAGCTTTTCTAAAAGACAAGACAACTGAGCCTAGTTTTTATTCCATAGGCAATAATTTGCATGCATGATTTCCTTCTCTCTCTCCCTCTCTCTCTCTCCAGGCATTTCAGCTGTCTCTAGTTGAATTGAACACAATGTTTGAGGAGTTGATGCCGCTTACAAATACAAGGACAAAGAAGAAGAGCATGCAGGCAGGCACAGGGCCCCCAGCATGCCATGACTCTTTCTGCATTCCAAGTTTTGGCGGGCACAGGTTCAATTCCAGCACTCGAAAGGGCCTCGGATGATCTCTTTAGTCTTTTACAGAGATCAGGCACATCTGACCCTGCATGGGTTTCCCTCCAATGGCTGAGGCCCACCCCCAAAGGGAGGGAACTGGCAGGTAATTAGGAAAGATGATGAGAACGGTCACATAAACAAACACAGAGACACACAGATTGATCAAAGAGGGGAGGCAGAAGAAGAATCTTTGAAAGCTGAAAGCATCAGAGGTCCTAAAGAGAAGGCCTTGGGGATGGTCTCAGGATGATCCTTGGGGATATGCAAATGCATCTTTTCTCCTTGGTTCCAACTTCCAAGGACATGGCTGCTTTTTTTTATTTATTTTTTGGGTTCTAAGCTATTAGTGCTTAACTATTTCGATAATGAAACTAAAGAGAAAATATAAACTTCGAGTAAATTAGTGACGAATTCGGCCGCTTTCCAAGTTGATGTGGAAGGAGCAATGGAGTACATCGTGGATTCTGCAAAGAGTGGTACAGTGGAGAATGTAATAGATTTGAACCTTTCATTCTCCCTCTTGTTTTAAAAAAATAGGATTGGAAAACGTCATAATTAATTTATTCTAAACATTCTCCTGGTAATATATTACGACTGCAAAGGCTTAATTAGACCTCGTGAGAATGTTTTTTTTTTTTTGTGAACTTGGGCGTATTTGAATATAATTTGACTTGCAAAAAACAACAATTTAGCTTTTCCGGCAATGTGGAAACTATGTATTTCTTGGGTTATGAAAAGAGATTTATTACTGCGCTTTACAACAAAGTCGTTGTAGTATAGTGGTGAGTATTCCCGCCTGTCACGCGGGTGACCCGGGTTCGATCCCCGGCAACGGCGATATTTTTTACTATTCGTGTTTTTGATCTCTTTTCTTGAATTTTACCGGGTTTTATTTTTATTTACGAAGCTCTCGCAATACTGATCACGTTTTCACATTACAAATATAAGTTTAGAAGAAATACTATGAATGTTTTTTGTAGCAATAATATCATGACATTATTATTAGACAAACATGTTGTTATGATGTTTTGCAACCTTTTCTTTTCTATAAAAGATTACTTACCTTTTTAACCATCTTCTAAAGAAAAAGAAAAAAATTGTCTTCCAATTCTTGCTGGTTTTGAACTGTGAGAGGGCCTCTAATAAGCAAAAGCCCATTGGACTATTCTACCTTTTTCACGTTTGCTCGAGGTTATAAATTGATGGTTCTATAAAATATTGATGTTTTCTAATTACATGTTAATTACTTATTATTTCCGCTAATACTTCATATACTATAACTTTTTTCTACCAATAACTTCAAAATATAAGTTTACCAATTTTAGTCCATAAATTATTATCACTCTGACATTTTAGTCCTAATATTTAATTTTATATTTTTTCTGTTAAAATTAAATTTTTATATTTATTAAATGACATTTGTACCCAGATTTAAAAGTTTATAATATTTTTGTTTATCTTTTATTACTTAATTTGTTAATCTAATAATGGATTAATAAAAGGGTACACATGTTTTAAACTAATAAATAATAAAAGTTAAAAAGTATTTTAAACTTTTACACAATGATATAAGTATCATTTAACATATCTAAAAAAATTAATTTTAACAAAGAAATTGACAAACGATTAAAATATCAAAGTAAAAATAGTTTAAAGACTAAAATCGATAAAATTATAGTTTGAAATTGTTCGCGAAAAAAGTTATAGTATAGGGGTATTAGCGAAAATAATCCTTAAATGTATCATAAAACATAAATATTTAAACTTTGGAAGTTGAAATTTTCTCTATATCAATTACCAAAAGCTAAATAAAAATACCGTTTGTTATATATATAAACATGCACTGTATGACATCCGTATGTAAAATGATTTAATTTACACAAAATATAAATAAAAGCATTAAATGGTTGTCTTTACTATCACTTTCCATTCTAGACAATTATAAGATATAACACAATATTAGATCTTCTAATTTTAAAAAAAATGTAAAATATTCACAAAATATATAAAAAAAAGTGACAATAATAATCATTTGAACAGTAGCAATGGAATCACGGCTCTACTTATTTACGCACAGTGATGTATTTACTTATATGTCTTTTCATAATAATGGTAGATATAAATGCCCATCAATAACGGGCGTGGTAATTACATTATGAATCTTTTTTTATTTTAGAGGTTGAAAGGATAAAATCGAATTACATTTGATCCATATACATATAATATATTAATTTTTAATTGTTTGATCAAATATTTATATTTTTAATTGAAAATAATTCTATGTTATTTTCTCAGTTACCCTTTACCCATCTATCATCTATAATATATATATATATATTATGCATTTTATTTTGGTGATTTATCTGTTTTTATTTATTTTTTACAAGGGCTTAATTATGAGCCTGTTAAAAAAATTATCTAGTCATTGCCAACTTTAATCATTATCTTAATTTTGTTTTTGCTGAATTAAATTCCTGATTCCACCAAATCCCAACCCCTAATTTTGTGAGTATATATTGAGGAAACTTTTGATTAATTGGGCCTGTTCACCATTTTTAGATTTCCTGGTGCAACTTCTCTGCTCCTTGTCCCTGTGCCAAGACTCGTAAGCATCTCCTCTTTCGCTGCAAGTTTACTTTTTTCTGCATCCTCTCGGCATGATCTCACATCCATTAGGGAGCAGGTAGTGATTTGTTGGATCTGCAGGTAGTAGAGAACCAGAGATCCGTTCCCGGCGGTCGTTCAGGGGGATTCAGTGGTTCCGGCCGGCAATCAAAGGTACAAGGCTTCCTCTGCAGTTAAAAAGATCCAATCTTTGTGCTCACGAAGTGGAGAACTTTGAAGCCTGGTAGGATTCGAGGGAGATGGTGATGAACGAAATGGGTTACAGAAGTTACTGGACTAGAGAGCAGGACGTGGCCTTTGAGACGGCGTTGGCTGACTACCCCGGCGGCCCTGATGAGCAGGCGTGGGAGAAGATTGCGGCCGACGTGCCCGGGAAGACCGTCGAGGAGCTCAAGCGGCACTACGAGATTCTGGTGGAGGACGTGAACAACATCGTCTCCGGGCATGTGCCCATTCCTTGCTACACCTCGCCCTCCCCGGACGGCGCGGACCTTGGCGACGAAGGCGGCGGTGATGAAATGAGGAGGCGCGCGCATGACAACTCCGGCGGGAAAGGATCGAAGGCAGACCGGGAACGCCGCAAGGGAGTAGCGTGGACTGAGAATGAACACAAGTTAAGTCGTATAGACCCATATCTTGGTAATTTGTATGTTTGCTACAAATTTGTTTCTTAAACTACAACTGTCACATTTTGTTAAATATGAAACAGGTGATAGTTTTGCTGCTTAGTTGATTTAACACCTAAAATGACATTTCCTAATGGATTAGATTGGCACTTGAGATCCATCAAGAGTGCAAAAATGTCAGTTCCTTCCTTTTTTCATTAAGGTAATTGATAAATCAACCTGTTTCATGATACTGGTGAATCTTGGAATTTGGTTTCCATGTTATTAAACCAGTGGAAGGTTGAGCTTCCAATGATGAAACCAGACATTGGCCTGATTCCATGCTAACTTTTCATCTGTCAGGATGAGAAGGTATTCTGCCAATCAAACCATGCAGAGTTTCATTGATAACACGCCCTAAAAAGTTTGTGTGGACTTTGCTGCTTCTTGTCTGAAATACCTTGTAACTTAATGTTAGAAACTTTCTTTTTTGGAGGTGGTCCTGGTTCCTTGCAGTCTTGCACCATGGTGAAATGTTTACTTACTTGTTCTGTGGATTATATTGTAAATGAGGCGATAATCCATTTAACTTTAATGTCAGTGAACATTCAAGCATTTGGCAGTAGTATGTGGCACTCAATTAAGTGTTGTTACTTTTGTCGTTTTTCTATCGTTGGAACTCACTTCTTCTTTCTTTACTGTGCTTCAATTCATCCACTTCATGAAAGATACGGTAATATTATTTGAACAATTACAGAAACTTTGGCATAGCTTTAGAGATGTTATTGTTACACTAATTTCAGCATAATGTGCCAGAACAACATGCGAATCGTCGTGATCTATGTTGTTTGATTCTTAAAAGTGTACGCTCATAGTTATTCTAGAGAAAAATGGGTGATTTCCTTGTATAATTACTGGAAAATGCTTGCAGTCATGAATTCATTATTTGCATGCACCTGCAAAATGCTTGTATATAAGTTAGCATCAAACTGACAGAGAAACAAGCTGGATCCCTTTTTATATGAAGGATGACATTAGACATTGAATTTTGTTTGCAAAGTAACAAGATAACAAACGATTCTCTCGCAAATAAAAAAGGTTCCTAAATGATTAGAAATGAGTCAGAATAGTTATTTGGGCTGCAGGAGACACCAGTCCATGATAAGAAGTTTGTCAAGATAATGATTAATTTAATAATATTTGGTAGAAACTGCACGAAAACAATTTTAACAAATGAATTTACTGCCAGATAAGTAGATTGCACTGTTTGGAACAATCATGTTTTTCTTTCAATAACCTTGCTACATATGGTTGAAGGTCCATGTAGCAATTATATGTTCATCTAGAAACTTAGCACATGGCTGGATCATGGTATTTGCATTTGAGGGGTGGATTTACTATCGCCAGTAGTACAAAAGAATCAGTCCTTGAAAACCAGAAATATCATCAGTTTCAAATAACTTAAATAACTTGCATTGGTTTGAGAACTATGTAATATTTACCTAGCAGATCCCGAGGACCTGTGGTAGTTTACGGTGCAATTTCCCTTTGGTTTTAAGTTTACAACAATCAAGAGTAACTCAAAGAGCTGCAGGTTGGCTTTTGTCCTGTAAGCCTCTAGTAGACCAATCACCAATGAGAGGTAGATGGCTTTTTTTTTTTAAGTCACTGAAACAGATCATGAAATAATTGCTTTCTTATTGTGGTACCTTATTTATGTTGGCCGATTTATGAAGATATCAAGATATTCTAGTTAATGTTCTACTCCATATATAATAAGAATTTCGACGGCTTATTTGTTCTACTATGTATTATGCACCTTGTTTTGGAAACAACTAATTTCAATGATGCTTGCATTATTGTTGCTAGGCATGCCAGAAACACTTCTATTTGTCAAGAATCAGTTTTGTCGGATGAGTTTTTAATACGAGTTATTTATTGAAATTTGCCAATTTAGCATTATTTTCGTACTGTTACTTATTGTGTTATCAAGACCTGTCCATAACTCTATTTGTTATTAAATCTTCAACAGGTTATTTCTTCTTGGACTTGATAAATATGGAAAAGGTGACTGGAGAAGCATTTCACGGAACTATGTTATATCAAGGACGGCTACTCAAGTTGCAAGCCATGCTCAGAAGTATTTTAAACGTTTGAATTCAAAGAAAATGATTAAGAGGAGAACTAGCATACATGACATCACCAACGCGGGAACTGGAGAGATATCAGCTTCTCAAGTACCAAATGCTGGTCAGGGTAATGGTCCCATAGGAACTGGAGAGAAGTCTTCACAGCAATCCTATCAACCATCTGGTGGTGGTCCTGTTATTGGCATGTATGGGACTACAATTAGACAACAAGTTGGAGGTTCTATTATTACTGCCATGGGCACTCCAGTTAATGGTGCGGGATTACCATCACATATCGCATATGAGGTGCGGGCTCCTGTTTCTGGATCCGTCATTCCTGGTGCCCCTGTTAGCATGCCACCAGTGCCATATCACATACTTCCTAATACCTACACCATCTAGTAGATACTTGGAGGATTAAAAGTCTTCGGGCCAAGGAAAGATGTGTTTGTTGTTACATGTTCTTGATATCAAATTGGTCAAGATCGTGTGGATCTTTCCTATTCGATAGACCTAGAATTAGATTCTATTTACTTGCTTCATGTTCAAATAAGCTGGAGCGAGGATACATGCATATGTTCATGATATATCTTCTAATTTGGCAGATCAGAAGACATCATTTATTGTTAATGCTTGACGGTGACTTTGGCCGTAGCTTATTCGTTCCATGGCATAAAAAATAATTGAAACTTTCTCATGTTTCCTAGCTGTAAATCTGCGAGTCATATTGTTATGGTACCTCTTTTTTATTTTACATATCAAGATTGAATAATTCATTTTTTTTCTTCAATCTGTGTTCTTCTTTATCTGTTATGGCAAGAAAATCTATGTGATAACCCAATCTGGTTGAATTGATTCCTGGCATTTTATTTGGACACTGGCAAAAGCCTCCCATGTTGAGGGGAAAACATGTCAAAGTTGATGTTCTTAGATAAGCCATGCTACCATGAGGCTCCTTGGAAGTTTTCCATCAGTTTAGAAACTGCCTTGGTGCAATTGCTTTCGTAGATGTCAAAGGCAAGCACTTTCCTTTCATTAGAAGGTTGGTCTCACCACTGTTGTTGACTAATATACAGGTTTTTGCTACATTATGATTTTATTTGGTTTCTTCCAACTCTCATACATCACTTTCCAGCTAGACAATGTGAGGCACCCAGGTCCCTCTGATTCAAAAAGCTTCCAAAAAAAGTCACCACCCAGCAGGCAGAGGCAACATGTAGAAATGCTGACTCAGGGTTATGTCAGGCATGATCCTTGGGAAGCTTATTGTGCCAGATTCCAATTAGTTAAAGCAGAAGACTGAGAATGAGGAATGACTTTGTTCAATCTAAGCACATGGTCTGTCTCTCTATGATCTATTTGGCACTACAATGAGAAGTGTACATTCCTTCTTTGCTTAACTTACTTAGTCATATACCATACTAGAGTTACCTTGTCTACTATCTCCTTTCTTATTCTGAGAATAGGATAAAGGAATTGTCTGCTCAAGATTTTAAGAAATCAGTTGTGGGGCCGACTTAAGACTTTATCATTACTAGAGAAATTGAAAGATCTTAACTCAATAGATATCGAGTTCGAGTTCTCTCCATGTAGAAAATTTTTGTTACGAGGTTCATTCATCATATTTAGGTGTTCGATCCGGGTCTACATAAATTAGTCGAGACTAATAATCTCGGATACCGCGGTGAAGAAGAAAGATCGAGTTAGCATAAACGTTTTCATTGGTTAAATCGCGGAGTAAATGTTCCGCCTTGAGTTAACTCTAGCCTGCTTAACTTGCCGGCATATCAAAGTTTTGGATTTTCAGCCCCCTGACCTGTCTATAATATCTCTGAACCTTGTTCGCAACATTAGCAAAAGAAATAATGTGCTTGGAATCACAGGGTGACAAAAATGTAGAAAATGCTACGTTTTATTTCACTATTCAAAAAACATATTGAACTATTTCAAAGATCATCAACTTGAAGAATTTAGTTATAATTTAAGGTATATGTAATCTTCTTCTAATTAACTACGTCTATGCAACTGTTCCTCACTTTGTGGAAGCACAAAAAAAGCCGTCCATTGGTGGAAGCCACTGCAGAAAGGAAACGGTTCAGTTTGATGCATAACTTTTCCACCGAATGCTTTCGTTTAAGGCAAAAGAAAAGAATTCACTCCTGATGCACTGAAATCGAATCCACTGCACGATCGAGTAGAGAATATAAAGCAAACAAGCTAAAAGTTGCATGCTTCGGGTGCAAAGCTTGTGGGTTTCATGCCGATGCTTTATATCCGATGAAGTGTTGCTGATGTTGCCCCTCTACTTTTTCTAGCTCCATGAGACTGGATTTGCTACCTGATGAGATCATGGTGACTGTGCATCACAGATTCACATATTTTATATCTTTATTTTAATTCTCATTCCTTTAAGCGTAGAGTCCAGATCCAATGCACCTGTGCATTATAAAAAGGTCACTCCTCATGGTGACATTGCAGCAAAGAACCTCCCCAGACTTCTCCAGTTAAGAGGAACAGAGCAGCAGAGTTAGGAGCTTCATAGCAGCATGAAGAACAGAAGCCAGGATCAGGCTGTAGGGTTCCCTCTCAGGTCTACTGGATGTGCATCTGAAACTGTTGCCACCACTGAGAATAGCAGACTCTCCCTTCAGTCCACTTCATACAGATCATCCAGATACAACCAAAGTACCTACTCTTTCTTTTCATACATTACTTATGCACTCATTCAATGTGTATTTGGAGAGAATTCTAAAGCATTGTGTTTCAATTCTGATCGCAGGAAGGTTGAATCCATTGGCAGGTTGGATGAGCAGATTTGGGAAGCAAGCAGACAGCCTTGCCAGAGGCATTAGAGAGCATGGTAAGATTGCATCTCTTTATGCTTGATCAGCTTCTTCCATTGAAGTAAGCTAGTAAATGATGCCCCATTTCTACCTGAAACTCCAGTGAGCTTGGGGCCTAAGATCACAGAGACTGTGAAGGGAAAATTGAGCTTGGGCGCAAAGATTCTTCAAGCCGGGGGTGTGGAGAGAGTCTTCAGGCAGAAGTTCTCTGTGGAGAAAGGAGAGAAGCTGCTGAAGGCATTCCAATGTTATCTGTCAACCACAACTGGCCCTATCTCAGGGCTGCTCTTTGTATCAACCAGGAAGATTGCATTCCACAGTGACAGATCTCTCAGACTCACTACCCCGAAAGGAAATTCGATAAGAGTTCCCTACAAGGTATTCTTCTGTTTAGAAATGCATTGATCGAGCTCTCATTGTTTATTTAGTTGATATTTGAGATCGTTTTCTATTTCTGAAGTCAATTGCAAAGTATACATTTTTCTAACTGGACAAGTTTTTTTTTACAGGTTTTGATTCCAATTGAAAGAGTGGAAAGTCTTAGCTCGTGTGGAAACGTCGATAATCCTAACCAGAAGTACATCCAGATAGTTACTGTTGATGAGTTTGAATTCTGGTTCATGGGTTTTCTCAGTTTCGGAAGATCTTTCAAGTACTTGAAACGAGCCATTTCAGAATCACAAGTAGGAGTTCTATTGTAATTCAGTTCATCCTATGTTCTGATGGAAACCGCATCCTTCAATGTTGTAATCTGTACATTTTGGGGAAAATGCAACATCTTGTTGTGATTAGAACTAAATCAACTCCTTATTACCCAAAGAGTGTTTCTTCAGAAACTCTCAATAGAAATTATGTTCGGGGAATTTTTCTCACGTATATCCAGACGCTACGAAGTGTGTAGTATGACTGTACATATGAGTGCTACTTATTTCGATATTCCAACATCTACCAACATATCAACTGATGCAAGTATTTTAATCAGATAAGAGGCTGCATGATCGAACTACGAAAATCAAAATCACTGTTATTGATAAATTATTTTCGCATCCGATTAGTAGATCCATTACCCGCTTGGATACCAAGGTTAACATCAGAAAAGTATAATTCAGTGTCATAGTGATTGCCATCTGCAACACAAGTTCTGGTGTAATTTGACATGTTCTCAGTCAATTCAAGAGCGTCGCCCAACCAAGTAGAATATGACATAAATACATAGAAGCTTAGCAGTGATCCAAGATGGAAACAAGAAGTGCCTAGCAAAGAGAATTTATTCTATTCGTTTTCTGTATGGTTTTTACAAGCCTTACATGATCTATACACAAATGAGGTAAACAATCTTTTGTATACCCGGCACATCTAAATTGGAAGCCAGGAAAAGAATCATGTAAAAATCAAAAGAGTATAATGTAATATACTTAAGAACTTTTGCAACATGTAAGCACACAGTCCTCCAGAAAGTTGGCAAGTTGAGAACTATATAGAGTCGGATGGCTTCTGAAATGATCAACATGAGGCGACGACATAAAATCACACGCCCTGACCTCATGCCCAGCTTTTCGTTGTCTATCTATGAATGCTTCCACATACTTCGCAGGAATCACTCTGTCAGCAGAGCTGTATATATACAGCTGAGGGCACTTTGGTTGCTCCAGCGTCAACAAATCCAAAACATCAAGTAGTCTCCTGTAAATAAGACAAGACAATTAGTTAGAGATTGGAAATAAAACATTAAACGCACCTACATTGTTGCATATAGAAATATGGCAGTTATATGACCCAACAACACATTGGAGTTTCTGAAAACCTGGATAAGTTACGCATTCCCAGACAGCATTGATCGAACCATAAAACACTCGTTTTCTTTTCAGACACTATCCAGGGATGTACCTTATATCTCTATAATGTCCTAATTAGATATGTGTTGATATGTCATGTTATATGAGAATTAGATTCATAAAGGATTCAACTGAGTAACAGAAATGCCACAAAAAGGATGCCTCACCACTTGATAGCAAGTCAGTTTAAAACTATGGATGCATCTCTGAATCTCTGATACATCTATGAATGTCCTAATTAGATATATCTAGATGTATCATGTTGTAAGAAAATTAGATTTGTAAAAGCTTCAAGAACAGATAAAGAATGCCACAGAAAGAAGGCCTCACCTATTGATAGCAGGTACATTTAAAACCACTTCGAAAAACTTCTCCAGCATAACTAACAAAGCAGATTCCATGGCTGCTGGTTTAGGTTCGATGTTGGAATCAGCAGCAACCACAACGCCCACACCTGAGCTGTTGGGAACGAGTGCTCCCTTGGTTCCAACACTTCGCTTTTGCAAAAATGCAGCAGAGAAGCCCGAAGCCCAGACCTGTTAGATATTAAAGATGAATTAAAATTTGACATCAAGAACATGCAAGCCACCAGTAAGGACATATCCCAAAGTTAATATCGTAATCCGAAAAGAAAAAAAAAAGGAAATTTCAACGATCACTGCTTGTGCAAAGAACGAAGTTCAACATGGAATGCTAAAATCTCCTTAAAAACAGCATAGAATGCTAAAATCTCCTTAAGAAAACATGCAATGCTAGAAATTTAGGAATAACAAGGTTCAGTTACTACCTAAAAGGTACAGGGATAATATATGCTTTTATTCGCCGCACAAAACACTAGTAAGCATGAACATACAAAACAATACATCCTATCAAAATCTAATGGTTGAAATTGCAAAATCAGAAATAGCAGCCCAAATATTCCTTTACCTGAGGATCCGGCGCAGCAGCAGGTGCTGAGTCAACAATACAACCTTTTATCCTTCCAATTACAGATGGATCATTCTTCTGGAATTTCTCAAGCAACGCTCCATACCTACGCAATGGCAATTAACTAGTAAATTAACAAGAAAACAGAGAAATACAAAACAGTTGAAATTGCAGATAAAGAGAGTCCCATACGTTAACCAGCCGGTGTTGCTAAAGGTGTGGAACACCAAGTTCTTCTCATTCTCTTCCGAGACCCAATCTGCAAGATGTTCTGCAAGCAAGTCCACGTTCTTCTCCGCTTTCCCCCCTACCTTGTAGCTCATCACATCGCCCATGGGGAACGTAAAGGTCACAACATGGAACCCCCTCGAGGTGTACCAGTCGGCATATTTCTTCAGATGCTTCTGCTTGGCTCCGAGCCAACCCAGCAAAACAACAACCGTCCGGGACTTGACCTTCGCGCATCTATCATCAGCAGAAGCCGCGTAAGCCGCTTTGTGCTCGGGAAGGTGCCATCGGTACAGGACGTCCGACTGCGCAGAAGGAACAGACGGCGCGACCCCCTCACCATCCTTAGGAGGGTTCGCTAACTTGGCGTACTGGTAAGGAGCACTGAGGACCGCAGGCGACGCGACAGGCAGGGAGAACGAGGCGAAGACCGAATCCGGCATATGGCTCAGATGCCTCCTGTTCGCGGACAAAGGCAGGACGCTGGAGGACCCGGAAGGAACCGCCGTCTGATGAGCTGCTGCGGACTCCGACTGCGCCGACAACGTCGGTGCCGCGGGGGTAAAGCGATCGGGGAGCTCCGACGACACGGCGGCCACAGCGACCGCGGCGACGGCGGAGAGAGGACGGTGCAGGATGCCGTAGAGGGAAGCCATCGGGGTCTTACGGAGGACTGCGGAACGCGATCAAATTGCTGGCATGCGCTCCCACGCGGAGGGACGACTATAAAGTAAAGTAATCCGGGGAGTAGTTGGAAGGATGCTTCGTGGTTAACGATGAGGACGACCTGCTCAAAGAGGCAATAAGTCGAACACCTTAATGACTTCGATACCGTGTCGAACGCCGACGATAACGAGAACTTAATGGAAAGGTACACGATGATCACGAGGCGGAAACGGATTCAACAAAACACGAAACCAAACGCGAAGATGGAAAACGAAATAATTGCGGTCAAACGACCGCGCAAAATTAATTGACCAAGTTTGGTCGCTTTCAACATTTTTTTTCCATCCCTAGAAAAAATTGGGAGTAAAAAAATGTACAGAAAGCTCGCGAAATCAAATATACGAATCCAATTATTATGTTATAATTGTCATATTTCTAATTTTTAGGAAAAAAAAAGGATTGGAAAACAAAATTGACTCTTTACTCACGATGATTTATTAGGGGATTGATTTGATGGGATTGGCTGTCAACATAACAATATTGACAGCCAAGTCCCAGGCTTTGGACGACCGCAAAACCAACCGCCGGAGAAGACCGCCACCGGCGCCGCCGCTGCTCCTAATTTGATGCCCTCTGCAACAAGAGAAACAAATAAGTTGATATGAAATCGATTGGAAGAAGAAGGTAAAAGGAAAGGAGAAAAAGAGATGAATCGAACAGCCGTAAAATGGATGAATAAAAAGCAAAAAAGAAAACCGCAAACCACGAAATAACAAGACGGATGTGAAAAGGAAGGGGTTTGGGAAGAACAAATGCAACATCGGACCAGCACCACCACTTACCTGATGAACGCAGCAAAGCCTGTTCCTTCCTTGTATCGCCGCCGGAGGAGCCGGAGCCGGAGGAGGAGGAGGAGGACGATGACGAGGAAGAGGAGGGAAATGATGGGGGCAAAAGCTTTGGGAGAACGGTAGCGTTGAGAGCTTCACGGCGTGGTCGCGTGAACTCCTTCCTCCCTCTCCCACTTGTTTCCTAACGTTTATTATTTTTTTATTCCTTTATTTATATTTCTATTTGTAATTATAATAATATCCTTCCGAATATGCCCTGCGATTTAAATTAGTCGACGGCTTCTATTTTTTTATTTTTTCCCCTCCGGTAAAGAATATAAAAAGGTTTATTTCGTGGTCCGTATTTTACGACCAAGGAGAAAAAAATTTATTTGGGATTCGTGGATGACGGCGACCTGAGTCGAAGTTTTTTGAAGGCGTTCGATGCGAATCGAACGGTCCGGATGAAACAACGAATCGCCATCGGCAGCAGCGACGGAATCTATGACCTAATCAGTAGTTAATAGCAACATCTTTGATAATTGCATTTGCAGGTAAATGAGGTGAGAAGAAGAAACATTTAACTCTTTTTCTATTAATCAATGTTTTATGCATTAATTCATAATAAATAATATTTATCTATATCAAATTTGTATTTAGCATTCTGTTTTTACTAAAAATATTTTGCTCGTGCATATTTTTTTTAATTAACAACGGAGTTGAGAGATTTAAAAAAGTAATATCAATTATGAAAACATATCCATGATATTAATTTTTTGCCTCGCATTTCACAATTAAATTTGAATTGCATTCTAGTGTTGCAATATTGTTTTCCATATTTTGAAATATATTTTCTTGTATCCAAATTTTAAAAAATAATAAAATGAAAATCAAATTAACATAATTCTTTTGGTTTATCATGAAGGTTAAATAAAATTATTGAATTCTGTAGTTGAAAAAATATCCATATTAAAAGTTATGTATTTATTATATTTTTATATTAGCTATAATCATTTATATTATTGTATGAATACAAATAATGCCAATTTCATTTCAAAAATGGCAAGCAAACTCCGATTTATTAAATATTGTGTAAATATTTTAGCTCCAACCTTGTATATAACTATTTTTGTAGTTCAGTGGTAAAATAAGCAATTTGATGAGCATGTCGGGCTTTTTTCGTGAAATTATTTTACATTATATTTTTAATATATTGTCCAATATCCTCTTTAATCTTACTTCACGAGTCTCGTGATAATGCTTAAAAAAGTTGGAATATATATAATTATAGGACAAATGTTGTTGTCCCCTATTTGAATGACAACTTGAGGCTCATTATATCAGTCGTTGGATTAGAGATTCACGACTGTAATAAAAAAGTGACTAAATTGTTTGCAATCGTGGATCTTTAATTCAACGGCTGATACAATGGACCTCAAATTGTCTCTCATTTAAATAGGGGACAACAACATTAAGTCCATAATTATATCATTAATGAAATATTTATAAACGCTCAATATTTAAACAATAAATATAATTATTATAGATAATTTTTAATTTAATATTTTTACAACTTTTTAAGTATTTCTTAAAAAAATGTATAGAAAATAATATGCAAGACTTGTTGATTCGCATTTGATATCATAATAAATAAGTGGGGGTGTAGAGGAGAAAAGGAAACATTACAATTTACAAAGCTCCAAAAAAGAAGGATTACTGGGCCGACATTGTTGGGCCTCAGTTGATGCCACTACAACCAAAAAATAATTGGGCCTCCAAGTTCACTATAAGATTAAGCGAAACATCATTAACCCCGTATTTAGGGCAAGTTTGATCCGGGTCGAAAAGAGACTTCAGAAGAAAAAAATGTTAATAACCTGATTTCGTTTAATTATATTTTTAATGAAGTAGAATAAAAATAAATATTCTCTTCATTCACATTATTGTGCATTTTTTCAATCAACTTCAGAATAGAGTGTAACAAAGAACCAATATATTTAAAATAAAATTTAATTTTATGTAGTTAAATATATTAGTACTTTGTAAAGTATATATCCATTCAAATAAAATTATCATTCTATTTTTAGTATATTATTCTAATATTCTAATAAAATTATCATTTTTTTTCTGATTTGCTTTCCCTTGTTACTTATACAATTCAATATTTTCGCAATGATTCAACTATTTCCATATAACATCTTAATTATCAATATATGAATCAAATTATATTTTACATATGTAAAAAATGTGCTTTATATATTTCTTATTTTCCGAGATAGCATATTTGAAAATCTTAATCATAAAAGACTGAAAAAATTGTAATTCCACTATTAAACCCCCACCATCCTAGATGTTTCGAAGTTTCGCTACTCTCTTTCGTTTATAATGGTGAGAATAAGTTGTATATTTATATTTTTAATCGTGAACGGATGATTATTTTTTATTAATTCAACGAGTCATTAAAAAAGTTAAAAGTTTAATGCTTAGCAGGATAAATTTTTTTATGGCGAACATAACATAAGCATAAAAGTCTTTTTTTTTAAAAAAAAGATTCAGTTTGAATTCAATACATTTCTATTGCTGTAATATAGTATTAAATTTATAGTAAATATATTTTCATTGCTCTAATCCCATATATTTAAATTCAATGAACCGTCAATATATTTAGCTTAATCTATTAAAAAATCCATCTTATAGTTAAACTTTTGAACTATTGTTTTATTTCTACCTCTTTTATAAACAAAAGTTAAAGTGGTTTTTTCCTATTAATCTGGGTTATGAATAGCTCAACATTTTATTGAACCGAATATTAATATCTCAATTAACTTTTGTTTCTTATCTTTTAACCTTTGACAATAAAAACTAGAGATAAGAAAAACATAGATATAATTTAGGGACGGTTATGTAGAAGTAATCTTTTCATAAATTATAATCAATTATATAAATCTATTATATTGTTTTATTCACTTTTTTTTATTTTGCAAGCATTCTATATTGATAGATAATGCATATTACTTTGAAGGACGACAATTCAAATTATCACTTAAACGATAATGTCCTATGATTTTTTTCACATTCGTATTTAAAATTTTATTAAATAAATATAATAATTATTAATCAATACAATAATGTTTTTATTTTTATTTTTATCATTAGATACATTATTATTATTACTAATTTTGATATTAGTATTATTAGTTAACTATAATAGATTATTCATATATTATATATAATAAATAATTTATTATTAATTAGTAAAATATAATAATAATTTAGATTACTATTTTTAAATTATTCTTATCAATTTTAGAAAATTATATACTATTTATTTAATATATTTATTAATTCGATGTATATATTTTATGAGTTTAGGGTAATTGAAATTAAATTTATATAAATTTGCAAATATAATTATTTTATTCAAGAGTATTTTGATAAAAAAACATAAATTATCTATTAATATTTTTATTTAATAAGTAAGATTACATGACTTGTTGTAACACCCCAGATCTTTCCATTTAAAAAATATTCCTATAATCGAATTCAAATTCGAATTCCCTCATATTTTATCTCCACATATTTTATCTCCTCAAAAATATCTTCATAACTAGGAAATAAAAATCAAAATCTTAGTTATTTCCTAATTAATTTAGATTTGAAAATTCATTGATTGCCCAATAAACCTGGACTCTTAGATTATAAATACACCCCTAGGGGTTTGAGCCACAGATTTTTATTCTGAAAATTATGGCCGACCCTAGGTAAGAGGATTCTTTCCCTCTCCCCATGTTCATTCTTTCTCTTCTTCTTCCTCTCATCCTGCATATTTTGTTCGGCCTAGGAGAGGAAGATCCTCCTTCTCAGCAGGAGAAGCGTAGGAGAGACATCCCCGAAAGAATAGAATAAATTCTGACGAACCCGAAGGTATGTCCCCTGGCGGATTCCTAGTACATAAAATAAAGTATTTAGATCTGCATGTGTTGGATTTTCTTTAATTTTACGAACACGTTTTTCGGCCCTCACAAAATGGTCTGTGTCGACCGACTTGGGCCGTGTCGGGCCAGTCGGATCAGACGCGGCGATCGCACGCCGGCAAAGGCCGCGCGCGGCTGTGCGCGCGCCAGGCGGCGCAACGCGGGCAACGAACGCGCTAGGCGTGCGTGCCTGGCGGCGTTCCGCAAGATTTCTCAGGCCAAGCGCGGTGCGCGTTTGGCGGCACGGTGCGCGCTCGGCGCGCGACGTACGTGGACTGGGCGGCGCCTAACCCCGACGCGATCTGGAGAACAGTACTCGACGGCGACGCGGTGCGTGGCCAAACACGACGGCGGCAGCGGCGCGGTACGCG
>LTAE01001009.1:0-53421 GCA_001647135.1 Pontederia paniculata | reverse complement strand
CTGATGCTCGTGGTGGATACTATCTGCATATGGATGGACCTTGGAGTCTCTTTTTTATTATGTCTTTCCATTTTATGACTATTGAGTCGTATGACTATCAGCCAGGATGTTATACCTTTTGTTGTTGAGAGACATGTAGACTCTTTACTTGTTATCTTTCGCATATTTTTATCCATTGGACCATTTAATCATTTCAGCCTTGTTCATTTTCCTTACATCTATTCTGAATTTTTGTTGACTAGTCAAAGGGTCAGAGCATAGTCAGTCAAAGTAGCACCCTCAGGTCCACATCTTGTCCACGTGACGGGTGTTGATTTGAGGGTATTACACTTGTATAAAAAAATAATATGATATTTTTATGTACTTTTTATTTTGATTTTTTTACATTAAATTATGATTTCTTTCAAAATAAAATTATTTTTTTCCATCGTTATCGCAAGTTTCGTGGCTTCTCCTACAGATATCTTTTTTCAAAACACAGCGACGTGCTCGGACTGGTCTTGACCTGATCACCCACGCGAGCGACAACTGCGGCCAAATTTTGACGGACGACGCCACGCCACCAAACACAAATAAATAAATCAATAAAAGGTGTCACCGGCTTTGTCTGATGTGACACCTTGGGGCTGTTGTTTCCGTTGAGACAAAAAAGTTTTTGATGAAAATATTAATAAATTAAAATTTAATAGTTTTCCGTTGAGCGAGAATAAAAGTTAATTTTTGAAGAAGTAACTTAACTATTAGAAAATTCAGTTTTCTCTGTTATCTTATATTTTGAAGATACTTTCTTCATTTTCTCAATGTATATATATATATATATATATATATATATATATATCAAATATATAAAACAATTTATTTTCTAAATATTTATTATGTTTTATTTTCATAAAAAATAGTAAAATATTAACATTAATTATTATGGACAGATTATATATATATATGTATATATATATATATATATATATGGTTTAATGGTGTAAATCACTTTTTGATTTATACATGCTTGAGTGTTTAACGATTAAAATTAAATTTAATATAAATAATTTATTTTTAAATAAAACTATTTTTATTTTTAAATAAAAAATAATTATTTATATCATATCTAATTTTAATCGTCAAATATATTAATTAACATATATTAATCAAAAAAATAATTTGCATGCCGATTAAACTCATATATATAGGGACGCACATTGTACAACGCACTTTTATTTGTCTCTGAATTATAGTATCTTGATGCAAAGGGATGATGGCTTTTTATCATCAGCCTTAAGAATTTTGTTTACTCTAATCTTTGAGAGAGAGAGAGAGATCGTAATTTAGGAAAAAAAACTTTTTGATTTGATTGGCGACGAAACATTGATTCACGACTAAAGTATTTTTTTTATCTATTTCTATTATAAAAAAATATAATAATTTTTGAAAATTTAAAGGACAAAATGATCAACTATTTAAGTTATTTTTTATTATCATCCTATTATTCTAGAAGCGATACGAATAATGTAATTTGCATGATATTTACTATTATGTTATTTGATCAGCTTAATCGTGAAGAGTTAGATTTAGTAATTCGTGAATGAAGCAAACTCTCTTTTTCTTTTCTAGTTATATGGATACTCATTGTCTATTAGTTAATATTTTGAAAAACTATCATACATATTAATCTATACTTAATACATTTAACTCTGCATGATAAAATTGGAGATCCGAATCCATACAATTATATATTAATTTTTCTTTATCGACATAAATATGTTAGGGAAACAACAGCAAGGGGAGTGATGAGGAGCATGTTTGGATCCTTTTGGGTCAACTTAAATTAATTGACATTTTATTTCCCCGGCCGAGAACATGGTCGCCCTCTCTTCACTTGCCATGTGCCGGGCCAACGTCAAGATAAAAGCAAAGGTGGATCTTTCAATGTGATGTTATCGCATGTCATTATATAAATACATATATATCCACTATATATATAATATTTTGTTCAGAAACAATAAACCAAATTCAGGATAAGATAACTCTTGCTACATGAAATCCTTATAAAATTCGAACATTGGACGAAATTTCGATGGACATATAATCATGCATCCTCTATTAGTTAAACAGTTCAAGAATAATTAGAGGTTTAATTACTACATTTATGGCTTAATAATCAAATATGCATATTAAGTAATAGTTCTGTTTGCAGTTTTAATAAGTTGAGCAATGCAAAATTATCAATTCTGCATATATATTTGTTGGGAATATAGGACGAGAGATCGACCAAGAATCAAAACAATGAATAAACAAGAAAGAAAGATTGATACATAAATTTTTAACGTGATAAGACTCTTTTGATGAATATGAACAAGAGAAAAAGATTCACAAACAAAAAAGATCGTCAACAAAAAAGTTCACTATGTCGAAAAAAGAGTACATCATAAAATTCTAATCCTTATTTATAAGAGTCTATATCGCGGAGGCTTCGTCCCTCACACTCTTCATGAAAATTAGTATTGGACTACGGACTTGAGCCTAAAAGTCCAAGCCCTTCGCTACCGTCATAAATTCTTTTTTTCCTCTATTTTTTTTTCATAATTTTGAATACAAAATATAGTAATTCAAAACACAATAATAATATTAAATAAGAATATAGTGGATGAAGTGAAAGGACAATGACAACTATATTATTAATATTTAATGTGTAGAATGCCTCTTATTTCTTCCCCGCAAGGCAAAGCAACATTCGTAGCTTCAAGGAATATATTTAAACTTTCATTTGTTTCCTTTTGTTATTGCATTACATTATGCTATCTAATCAAATGCTGCCATATAGTTCAAACTTCACGAATCCACTGTGCTGGATGCAAATATGGTAACCTTTTATCAGAAAGTTTTCTAAGTATAATATAACTAACGGCCAAATGTGCAAGAGTTTTAGGTCTTTACACCTTTTTTATTTAAGGGTATGTTTGGATAGAAGAGGAGAAGGGAAGAAAGGGGAGAAAAAGATAATGAGAAGGAAGAGATGAAGAGTAATTTTTTTTTACCTTTCATTCAATTTTAATTTGGAGTAAAATTAAAATGAGACTAATTTTTAATTTTTCTTCAAAAAATTTATTATCTAAATAAAATTAAATTTTAATCTTTCCTTCATTATCCTCAATCCACAAACCATAAAAAATAATTAGTCGATGCTACTAGATTGAGTCATCAATGTTTACTCTGAAAAAAATACAACTCGCACACACTATTTTAAATATATATATATATATATATTGAATTTCACATTTTTATTTAAAAAACATTAAATTAAAATAAATTGGAAAAAGTGTTTGAAAGTTGATTCACAATTGGAGAGAATTAAAAGCAACGAGTTCACTCTATTAAAAAAAAAGCAATGAGTCAATTTGGTCACTTTGGGCAAGCTAATGACTACTCTCCAAACAGGTCCACTTACCAATACCATTGATTTAACACTTTAACTATGCCATTTTTTTTATAAAAAGATAGGCAATTCAATTGTTTGTCTAATGTAATGCCACACAAGTATTTTCTCATGATTATTATACAAAAAAAGGATTATTATACAAGGCCTTAATTTTCTTCTGATAAGAACTACAATAAAAAATACAGTGCTTCATAACAGTGGACATACTATAAAAACTCGTCATTTATCCGAACTTAACAAAATAAAGTCACAAAAAATATAGGAAGCCAAAATATGCAAGTTTTTTTTCCAGAAAAGATAGACATCATTTCCTAGAAAAAAAACTGGAATATCATATAAAATAGTTCACATAAATAGTAATGACACTTGTCTTCAACTGAAGACCTTTGAATTCAAGGTTTTTTTATTGAAGCATTTGGTAAATTTTAATGAAGTGACAGCGAATACAGCATGGACATTCTGCTCCCTGGTCGATCGTAAGGTCATGAACTCATGTTCCTGTGTAAAAAGGACAGCCTCTCATCGATAGGCATACATGACCTAACACTTTGCTCTCTCTCTCTCTCTCTCTCTCTCTCTCTGACCCAGTATCAGATGATTGAAGCCTGAATTAGCTGGCTTTGACATAACTACAAGTGCTGCTAGTCTGCTGCTCATCATTGCATCATTAAGATCACTGAACCAAACGAGATGCTGTCACTGCATGAACTTCTCAGTGGGAGCAGCCAACTTCAAATTCTCAGAAAAAAAAAGAAGAAGCATATATGAATTAATTTCTATAAACTTTCATTTGTGAGCGAATTTCAATTCCATTTCCAAAGGTTGGATGCTTGTTTCTTCACACGAGTCAGTCAGTTTCTTTTTTCTTCTTTTTTGTTGATATTAGCAAATGCATTTTATAGCAATCAGCACAAACAGAATTCAAGTAATACGACTTTCCGAGAAATAGAAATTTCCAAAGACAGATTTGTGACCCATATTGAAAAAAAGATGCTCTGAGATGGTAGTGGAACATGTGTAACAGTACTCAGCTGTCACTATTGAGGCTTTCAGCATTCCTGTAAGATATTTCAGAGACAGGAATGGAGATGTGTAGCAAACAGGATACATCTCGTGATAAAGACTACTAGACCACGTTAAATTTGAATTAGTATTTATGCTAAAATTAATAGCACTGAATTTGAATATGGACAAATACATCGTTCAAAAAAGTATCCTCTCTTATCTCATATTAATCATACGGGACAGAGAATAATACAGCGCACTTTTAATGTAGTATGTGTAGTGCATCAGAAAGTAACAACATTTTTATAAAAAAGTTAAATATTATTTGTTTGTATATAAAATATCGTTATTTTCTGTATAAGTGTCCTACATATTTCTTTTTTCCTTAGTCATATGCTAATAGTATACATAATAAAATATAATGCTATTTTTTATTATTTAACATGTTAAATTGAAGTGCTATCAACAATCTTAAACAATTAAATCGATAGAAAAATAACATCTTTATATTTATATTTTTATCTAATTTAAAGCTCAATACATGGACAATTAAAAAAAAATATTTTTTAATATGAGCAAATTAAAATCTAAACTCAGATTCTCTAACTCTAATATCATTGTTAAAATAGATGTGCTACCAATAATGCTAAAAACTTAAGTCATAATGAAAAATAATATCTTTACATTTATATTCATATTTTTAATATAACACTTATTGAATGAAAGGATACTACGCATGAAAATTATTTGAGTTTAAATAATTCAGTTGATTTATAGAAGGAGACAAAGAGTAATCCAAATATTGAAAAAAGAATTGGTGTTTTGTTATGCCGACACAATTAGAGGCAAACATTGGCTTGGAAATAATAGTGAGAAAAAAAGAGATCAAGCAAAAGAAAAAAAAAAGGTATTTGTATCATTTTCTCATCCACACAAGGGACTTTGCAGTGATGACTGCCTAAAACTGCCTAAAACTACCTTTTCCACATATAGTCATATCACCACAGTGGCTACCATATATACATATCATGCAATCCATTGTGGATGAGGAGATTAATTATAATAGAAAATTATACCCTTCTTCTTCTTGCTTGAAGACAAGTTAGAAAGTCCAATTAATCCACTTGTAATTAACCTAACAACAGATAAGGATAAGATGTGATGCACTTTAAGCAACAACAAAAAAATCTTTCCTCCCAATATGCATGGTAAACGTTCCCTTCAATCTTCTCTCATGACTTGTTAAAACATAACTTGAATAATCCTTCCTCCCAATTATGAAATATAACACATTAGAATTAGAAAACAATTAGTGAATGTTTAGGATGTTGCAAATTCATTTGATTGTTTTCCTTTTTTTGTCCTTATTACAAGTAATGCATATAAAAAATAGATTTATTTAAAAATAATGAATATAAATTTCACAAGAAATCTTAATTTCAGTTAAATTAAGAGCTACACATATTAATTTCTAATTCATGAGCCATGAAAAAAAAATAAACAAATGAGCACAAGAACTTAGTTTCAATTTTAAGAATTGAATTCCAAACCCCTTAAACCATAATAACATTGTTTGTCATTAACTGAATAAATATTTAAGGACCCAAGTTAAAAAAAGACCTAGTTCCATATGAACAAAATATGAAAGTGGTGTTGAGTATATGCAGTTAATCCACATATTTCAAAAATTAACAATATTTAGATTGGGCCGGCACATTATAAAATGTTTATGAAATAAAATTGAACTTTGGAGTTCAATTATAAATGAATTCAGTCTAAACTACAAGAAACAAATGGGCACAGGAACTAAAGTCTGACTGTAAGTATTGAATTGAAACCTCTTATATACTAAAATTTATCTTTTGAATCAAGTTATAAGTGAGTTCATTCAGGTTAATATCCCTCATCTTTCATTCTTTTCCTTTCAATCAGATGGGAGAAACATGAAAAATAAAAGGAGATTCCTGATAGAATAATTCCCCTTGTTTATAAGCACAGACACACAACACATAATTCAACTTCCTTAAGCCAAAAAGAAGGCACAACATTTCAATTCCACTGCTGAACAGTAGCCAAACCAAGTAAACCTGTATGATCATCAGTAAGTAAAAAAGAAAGGAGACAGAAACCAAGCTGTACCAACCAAGTATTGTAAAATTCAGCAAAACAAAAGAAACCAAAAGTTTTGTAGGAAAACCAACAGCATGAAAGCTACCACCAGCCATCCCATCTCTCATCACACACTCCACTTGCCCCTACCAACCTAATCTCCATCACAGCAAGATCCAACCAATCTCCAGCGTTTCCAGCAAAAAAATAAAGAGAGCCTGCAAGCAAAAAGATCAGAAAAAAGAAAGTAACAGGAATCAGCAATCCCCTTTTTTTCTCTCTCTGAATGAGGAGGCAAATTCTTTCAAAATTTGAACCTTTTGCTTTCAATGCAAATTACAGGAAATAAACAGGCAGCATGCAATGATGAGATGGATCTCTCAGTGGCCAAAGAACAATGGCAAGTTCTGCAATCACTGCATTCTGCAGCATGCAAAAGTAACCACTGGAATGGCCAAAAGTAATGTGCAGTTGCAGAACAATGAGAATTACTGAAGTGAAAATTTTCTTTTGGTAAATGTAAGTGTACCTGGAGAATTGGATGTTGTATCAGCAGCCAAGTTTTCTTCTTCTTCATCATCTGATTCTATACTTTATCTTTACTAAAACCTTCATTAGCTAAAACTATAAACCAAACATAAGATTTAGTTCAATGGACAAAAGAAGCCTTCTAAATTTCACATCTTTCGCCGCATCTGCTCGTAGTTCTTCTTGATGAAGTCGTCGAAGCGCTGGTTCATCTCCTCGTGGCTCGTCATCGACGGCTCCCGCCCCCTGATCACGACCGGTGCCGCCAGCGCCGCGGCCGTATCCGGCTGCCGCAGTTCCCTTCGCGGGGTAGCCGGCGGCGACGCTGCCGCTGCCGCGGCCACTGCCATTGCCTTTTCCATGATGGCCTTCCACATGGCCTCCATCGTTGGGTTGTCCTCCTCGCCGCCGACATCCTCCAACGCCGACGACGACGCATACTCTTCGACCACCGCCACCACGCTTTCCGGCGCCGGTTCGACCATTTTGTTTATCTTCAACTCCGATGAGGCGCAGGGTTCCTCCCGAAACACTGTCGGCGGTGTTTGCTCACTGTGCTGCTGTGGCGCCGCCGGCGCCGGACCCGGGAAGGAGATTGAGGAGAGAGGTGTGATAGGGGGCGACGGGACCTCGCGCGAAATCCTCGGGGACGGCTTCCTAAGCAACGGCTCCACCAGGAAGGTGGCGCCGTCAATGGACTTGACCTTCGCCAAATTCGTCGTCTCCGGCGACTTCGACTCCGCCGGCAAGTGTTGCTTCCAGTCGGAGAGCTTCCAGATGGCGAAGATGATGACGTTGAGCGCGACGAACACGAAAGGATGCCCGAGCGACGACCGGAACGCCGCCCAGAACCGCGGGACGCCGGAGGACAGCGCGCCGGCTACGGCGGGAAGCGCCGCGCGCACCACGAAGCCGCAGGAGAGGACGCCGAGGAAGACAACGGCGACCTTGGCGGCGGCCACAGTGGTGGCGCCGGAGCCTGCGAACTGGTGCCCACTTCGCCGCGGATCCATCGCCATATCTTTCTGTGCAACGACGAAGAACAGCAGAAAACAACACAAAAATCGAAGTTTGAAACCCAACAAAGATCTCAAAGAACTCGACAAACTCGAATCATAAGATGCTAAAAACAACCAGAAAAATTCGGAAAAAAACAGGAATTGACGACCAAAAGTTTGGAGATGAGACCTCAAAAAAACAGATCTTGTTCAAGTTCTGACAACTTTTTAAATACTACAAGCAGCAACAATAAGTAGAGAAGAGCATATATAAATGATAATATAATAATAATTATAATTTATTATTATTTGCCATCGAGGAGAGGAAAAGTTACCATAAATGTACCAGGAAATATTAAATTGGATTTGGCGTCTGCAAGAACTGTTGGATTATACTTCGACGGTTAGGTACTATGAACAATTTGAGATCTTCTTTTAAAATTATTTTTTGTGAATTATTATTATTATTATTATTATTATTATTATTATTATTATTATTATTATTATTATTTTGTGATGTTTACTTTCTTTGCTAAAATCAAACGACATGGAACTAACAATATGACACATCTAATTACTGAAACTTTATTATGAAATAAAAGAAATTAATAATTTCGAATTTAAATCTTAAAAATATTATATTAAAATTTTTTCATCGTATTTATCTGAATATTAAATTAATCAAGTGCTAATAATTTTGAATATCGATAAGTCCTACATTTTGATAAAAAAATTAACTAGTTTAAACTTTATTAGGAGAAATATTATGACTATAAATAATATTTAATAATTACATAACAATATGTCATGGGTCAATACTCTTAAATTTTTTCACGTCATTTAATTCATAATAAATTGAAGAGTTCGATTGTTTCGTGGCCACGGCATTAAATTGTCCTTCATAAATTAATGTCACCTGAATTAAAGGACTAAAAATGTGATTAAGGGTTTAGATGAGTGATTATGTGTGTGTTGGGTTTGGGATCTGATCTCTTTCGTAAATGCAAAGTTTTAAGGAATTATTATATTGGAAGGTTGTGATGGACACAAGTACAGTTTTACTTCATGGTCAAGATTATTAAAGGATGAGAATATAGGGATCCTTTTTTTTCATTTATTCTTTTTAGTTTTACTTTTGAAGGGAATAATGAGGGTTTCTTGCACATAAAAAAAATGAAAAAAACAATCTCTTATATAATTGTAGTCATGCAGACATATTATGAATGCCACTGAAGTATAATTTAGGTTTCTTTTTCACAAATCCATAATGAAATAGGAAAAATCATTCAAGTTTTTCTAATGACAAGAAATTATATATATCGTGCTCCTTATTTTCAGTAAATCACGGTTGAATTATAGAAGAATCCATGACATTGTTATTATGAAAATAAAATGACTAATTTATACGATAAATGATCTTTTTTTTAATTCACGACAAACAAACACTCAAATTTATGCATAAGTTCTAAAATAATGCACAAAGACACAAAAAAAAAACATAAATTAATAAATGTTTACAAGTTATAATCAGATTCTCTACGAGGGGTTTGACCCATGTCTCATAACTAATTCTTAACACTTCTTTATTTTTTATTGCCACCTTGAATTTTATATAGTTAAGAGAGAACTTATTGTATTAACTCTTTTGGACACAAAGTATGCATAGTATTCAAAATGTCAACATTTTCCAATCAACTACGCGTATTTTAATGTTGATATATATAAATCAAAACTGCATGTTATCAAATTGATGAAATCAACTTAACTATTTATAGACGATCAATCTTTGGCAATTCGAACTATTTGATTAGAGAGATGTTTGATAAGTAAATTAAGTTGTAAAGATGTCTTAGATGGTGTTAATTCTAGAAGTTGATTTATATGAAGCATCACATATAATTTGTCATATTTCGATACTCACATTGCAAAATGACTACATTGAAAGAATTACCTTATAATTATTTTTTTCCTAAAAATAAGTTATATATTTAATGTAACACCTGAAAAAATGTCAGCACTAAATTTCAAATTTGAAACTAAATTTGTCGTTAATAAATTTATTATCATTTATTTTGATAATTAATCTCTCTCTTTATTTTTCTCTATCCATTTCTTTCTTTTCTTTCCTTTACGATTCATGTTCTCCTAGGGTTTTCTTTTTCTTTCTATTGCTCTCATCGCACCTCAAGATAGTTGAAGGAAGAAAAAGGGAGAAGGACATGAACCAGGGAAGAATGTGAAGACGAAGGAAGAAATCATAAAAAAAGGGAACAAACATTAAACTGGTATGTTAAACAAAATTAAACTTTGGATCTAACTTTATGTTAGATCTAAAACTATGATTTGTTGAAAATATGATATCAAACATATTTATGAGACATCAAACCTATATATATTAATCCTTGTTCAAGTAGCTAAATGTCTCATTGTATATTAGAGATAGTATAGAGTTATTGATCTCATATGTGCATTCCTAGAAGTCCATGTAATATGCTACATTTGGATTTTGTCCTATATTAACTTGTGTTTTGGTGTCTTGCATCTCAATCTTATCGCGAGTTAGAATTATATTAATATTGTCTTGAACTCAATACGACTGTATTTTTCAATACAATTGAATCGAAATTATGTCTAGATAACCAATATAGTCGTATTCATCAACACGGTCCAACTGAAATATTGTTAGTTAGATTCCGTCATACATATGCCCACCCGATACATACATACTTGACAATATGATTGGCCTGAAATTTCTTTGAGTTACGTAATACGACCATATTCCTTCAATACGGGCTGACAAAAATCTTCTCGAGTAGACCCCATATTAGATGTTCATATCTGATATGGTTGTACCCGTCAATACGGGTAGACCAGAATCTTGACGGGTAGGTTCTGATCAATACGATTGTATTCTCTTGTACGACAAACTCTATGAATGCCTTTGGAAATGAATCTTCACCATTTCGTCTCGGTCTTTATGTCCTATCAAAGAAGCATAAACTATGTGCAAATTCTGAAGATTAATCAAGATAAACATGCAAACTCTTTATAGTTGATTTTCAAAAAATAGGTAAATAGACTTTTAATACATTTATCATATACTGGCCTAAGATAGTTAATCAAATTTTGTATGACATATCTCTCATTCATTTGAACTACTAAGTATACAGTCTTACCATTGATTTAGTGTACCTTGTACACTCTTGTTGATTTCCCTATTGATCTATGTCATATGGATAAATCATTAATATCAACTAAATATAGCAAGCAAGCTCATCTCAAAAGAATGAAAATTAAGGGATGTGAATGTTAAGCCAAGTATACTATTGTTATTATTTGTTGATAAGGGTTTTCACCTAAAATGAGTGATGCATCCTTCCCTTTGACATTTGTTGTGATGTGATCCACCATTGACTATCGGCACAAGGCTATATTATCTGCATGACGTACCCTTTGAAAAGTGAAGAGCTCTTTCTAATGTAATAAGATATTAAAGAAGTTGAAAGATAACTTTCATTGATTAAGTGATGTTACCAAAGCAACACTATCAAATTTTATTGAATTGAAATTGAAAAGCAACTTTCATTGAATAACGTAATATTATTAAAGCAACTCTATCAAATCCTATTAAACTATTGAATCACATCGAACCATCGAGTTATTGAATCTCATTGAGTCATGTTGAGTTATTTATTCATATTGAAATATTGAAGCATATTTAGCTATTGATTCATATTGAGACATCGAATAATATCAAATTATTGAATCATATAGGCGATCAAAGTACATTGAGGTCCAAGCTCTCATATATCTTGATAAAGAATGAAAGTATAGATACTGACCATTAATATTTATTCGTTACTAGAAGTGTTATTGTATTGTTGAATTATATAGAATTATTGATCATCAAATGTTAATTTGGCCATCTTCTCAAATACTATATTGTTCTAACATTAATTTTATTTCCATTTTTATTATTATACTTATTACACATTTGTGCTTCATAACTCATGAAAGAATTACTTCATTTTCTTTTGTTGCAGGCATAGGTGTGGTTTGACGATGTGCAACGATGATGCTTTGTAATAAATTTGCACATGGCTTAGGGATCTTAATAGATATCTTATTTTTTTATATTTTAATTATAATATAAATAAAATATTATTATTCAATGGTTTATAAAATTATTTTTGACTATGTCATTTAAACTTTTGCATTTAATATAATTATATTTTATTTTATGTTAGCTTCTTCTTTTTTTTATTGATGTGTTAAAATATTTAATATTATCAAAATATAAAATTGAATAGCACCTTCAAAGATGAATTTTACCATGTGGCAAGGGTTATTTTTGGGGTGTCATATTTAATATTAATTCATTGTCTTTGCTACATTTTTCAAATATTTTCATTTCATCCAAATCGCTAGTAGTATTAACACTTATTTTTTTATTTTGTTTACGTTTATTAAATTACCTTTTCATATGAAAAACATAGACCTAAATTAGAGATCACACAAGTACAAAGTTTGCCGTCGCAATGCATGTTAAAAATTCAATATGCACGTTACTGTACTCATCAAAAGAATATAATGATTTCTTCTTCTTCTTTAACATAGTGTCTTGTTGGCTTTGTATGACTCGCAATTCTGATTAATTTAAAGTTTGTGCCACTTGTAATAAATAATTTTTATATTCCCCAACTGATTAAGGGCATTTCTTTCTTAATTATGAGGTCAGGGGAATCGAACCGAATATTATTAGCTCTCTTCTCACAACTTGATATTTAAACCTACTACATCATTATTATTTTTTTTTTGGTGAAACATCATTAATACAATTTTTATTAATTTACCAAAAGCTACAAGTACAAAGATTTTATTGATTAATTAATTCTTCCAATTAAGTCAATGAACGGCAAAGCAGGATTAGCTTGGCTTTGAAGCTAAATCTGGACCACCAGCATACTTTGAGCACCACCCAAATCAATTCTAGATAGTTTTTTTTTTATTTTATTATTATTATTATTATTATTATTATTATTATTATTATTATTATTATTATTATTATTATTATTATTATTATTATTATTATTATTATTATTATTATTATTATTATTATTATTATTATTATTATTATTATTATTATTAAAGTAGATGAGCTGAACTCAAAAGATTAAAATGTATTCTATATTTGTATTCATAATAATCTCTTGTGATGACATTTTTTTTAGTTTAGCAAGAAACTAATTTTAAACGATTCATCAGAGAGTTTGAAGACATCTCAATCTATGATGTTTTGACAATGTATTTCAAGACATTAAGTTATTGTAAAGATAATATTTATATTATTAATATTTAATGAAGTGTTTGATGAATTTAATTCGCACATATTGATCCATTTATCAGTTAGAATAATAAGAACATATTAAAATTTTATTTTACTCCATTATACTAAAAAAACTTCTGTAATATGTCTTGCTGTTTTCATTGATGAAATGAATTCTGAGAATTCATTCAGGATCCAATTGTTTAATTTCTGTGGGCAAGGTTCTGTTTCTTTCAATAAAATGATTTTCGATATTTCATTTTTTTCCCTAACTTGTTTTTCAGATAGGTAAAAGAAGGAAAATTTTGATAAATCAGAAATGTGTTACACTAAGCGGAAAATAATTCTCTCTTTTGAAAAGTGCAAATTATTTCCTAATTTACTCTCTCGTGTCCTAGACAAAATATAATTAAATAATTTTTCATTCTATTTCTTATACACATTTCAAGCATAGATAAGAACTTTTCTCTTTCAAAATCTATCTATTTCCTCGAATGATATTTAATTCAAAATAAATGGAGCCTACGTTCAATTATGATATCATCAACAAGTTGTTTGCCAAGTGAAAAAGTCATTAAAACATTTTTATAAGAAGAGATGAATCGACGAGGATTACTTTTTAGCACTTGATTTCAAATTAAATTAGTCAAGAAATTCCAATAAGTTTTTTTTTGGTCGATCAGAAATCCATCGATATCTAAGATTATTAATATTCGACTAATTTAATGTTTGAATTCGAACAACAAAATAATATTTCATCAAATTTGACGATTCTAAGAATCAACTATCAAAATTTACAATACAAAATGGATAAGAAGCTTAAATTAGTGCTAGAATTTTATGTTTGAATCATGTTATTATTTCTAGAGAAACCTGAACACTATATAGTAAAAGGTGTTGGTGTGCTGCATATATGGTCCACTAGATCTTTTACTGGATTCAATTGTTTTATATTGCAACATTAGTGAGCCCCCCACCCCCAATCCCCCCTGTGAAATGACCATTGGAAAGCTACATCCACAACACAAAGCAACCAAATGGATGGATGGATGGGCAGCCACTCCCCCAAGTCTCATCAATGTCTTGGATATGTTTTAGCAACTGCGAGACCACCTTTTTATAGCACAAAAAAAAATGGAGGACATGTCTTGAAGCTAATTCCAAATGGCTTGTCAAATGTGATTAGAACACCAAGATTCATGAACATCAGCATTTGCTTATCGAACAGGAAAAAAGGAAAAGGAAACAGACAAACAAAACAACAAGGAAAAAGATGTGAATTCTTTTTTTTTCGGATTTTGATGGCTCATTTGTTTGATAACAAGCAGTGCACATTAGAGTAGAAGATATTAGAGTTGTATTTGAGGTATATTTTCTTCTATTTTATAAGAGAAAACAAAAAATAATAATAATTATAGAAAACTTAAAGTTTAGAAAAGTTTATACGTATTGAATTTTAACTCGATCTCTTTTGCACCGCAGTTGCTCGAATAATCGGAGTGGCAAAATCGTTCGTCTCACACGGAGTCTAGGAGGAAACTCATGCTGAGTCTCGAGGACAAAACCTTTGAAATTTAAACGATTGTAGAGTTTATATTTTCTATTTTATATTGAGAGTACTTATATAAACTCTTTAAAGTTTGTGTTATCGTGGATCTTGTATCATCTGTTTTTTACATAAAAAATTTTAACTATCGCATAAGAATGAAGCCCAATTGAAAGTGAACATCGTTAAATTCTTTTCTAAACATAAATTTTAGAATAATCGATACCTCATATAGAACAAGGTCATATTAAATAAGGAGCATTTAAGACATAATATCTTTTCTTGTTTAAGAAAAGAAGATAATTCTCACTTGACCACTTATAAATATAAGAAAAAGGAGAATATGTAATGCATATGTGTATTGCAATACAAAGTAGTCTAGATATATATGGAAAAAAATTATGTTGTGCACTCATGCGTATAATATATATATATATATGATAAATCTAATAATTTATAGTAAATTATTTAAAAAAAAATATCTATATCTATTATAAATCTAACATTTTACGATGAACACGATAAATAGTACGGTATTAACTACTTAAATATGTAATATATATATATATATATATATATATATATATATATATTGCACTTTAAAAATAAAAACGAATTAACGATGAAATGTAACATTTTATCCAAACTAAAGTTGAAATCAGGGATGATTTTAATAGAATGCCTTGAGGACCTGTCATTTGCAAAATTAGGAAAAAAATGCTACGTGTAACAAAATGGCCTTTCATTATGATTAACCACTTTGTTCTCTTGTAACTACAACACAATGTGATGTGATGCTCTACTAATAATTCTGGTCAGTGACAACCTTTAATTTTTCATTATATCATATTTCTTTAGTTGAATCCAATATGATATTGTTTACGAGGAGCGTAAACATATTTAGATTTCGTCGTTGGAGCCGTAATACAACTTTAAAAATACAAAAACAATGAGTATACAAAAGAATCAGATTAGTGATTCCTCTGTTCTGGTATTTTTTTTTGTTGGTTCATAGAAAGACAGAAGGGTTTATCATATGGAAAAAATTATATAAAAAATTCAAGATTAGCATCATAATCATGTTCCATATTCAGTGGCTATTAAGTGCAAGAAATGATTATTTGTCTAAGCTTATTGCATCATTATGCAATCAAAAGTGAACCCACATTGATGCTTCAATGATGGAGTTTTTATTCTTTGCTTATTGTAATGCCAACACTTATTTTTTACAAAATGTATTAATTAATAATTGAACCTAATGGATTCAAATTGAATATTAAAAGTAGGAAGTTATTAAAACTTTATTTTATTGCTCGATAATAATATATTATTATTTGACTAATTCGATCCCTTGAAACATCATAATATTTTGAATATCAAAATTAAACATAGAAAAGTTTGTAGAGATACTTGAGCACATGAGAGCAACGAATCCGAGATGGAGCCTCTTTTGTGCACCATCCATCAAAAAGTGGGGCGCGGCGCTTGTCCAACCAACCGAAACCAACGCCACCTCTATAAATAAAGTGGACATGGACATAGAGATGGAGAAGCCCTTTGTAACCCCCTTTAATACTCTCTCTCTCTCTCTCTCTCTCTCTCTCTCTCTCTCATGTTTTTGACAAATAAAAGAAAAAGATGTTGTGTTGGTAGGGTCATGAAATGAGAACAGAGCTTAATTTTACGATATTGAGGCTGGTTGGCTATCTGGCGTTTGCCTTTAGCTTAGGATTGGAAGGAGAAAAAATAAAAAATATATATAAAAAGTTGAATTAGAATAAAGTTTGTGATCTTATTTAAGATTATATACAAGTCTTATTCCTAAGGTTTTCAAAAAAATTCCAAAGACAAAGTTCTAAATATGTGAATTAATCAAAGACAAGGACACAAGATAGGAATAAACAAGGATTGTTTTTAATTGGGATTAACAAACTTTATTTTAGATGTAATACTTTGAGAGCAAGCACTATCTAAAAGAATCAATTGAACGCATCTTTCAAATGATTTGAACACTGACTTGTAGATGGAAATATATGAAACCATTCTACATGATCATGGACCATCTTTAATTAGGTCCCAAACCGTGGACGAACTCAAAAAAATATCTATAATCTATTTTCTATTTTCATAGCGGATTTTCAAGTGGAAAAAGGGGAGGAGGTGAGAGGATGATGTTGGGCATATATTTTCAAACTTTAGAGTGAATTATGAGCTTAGAAAAACTAAATATACTCTTAAATTTTATTTGATAAATATTATGTAAAATCGTATATATTCTCATACAAGTTATATGAGTTTTAATTACTCTTTATGGGTTTGTACAAGTCGTTATTCTATGTGGAAGACTTTATTAAATATATAATTTTAATGAGTTATATGAGTTTTAATGACTCTATATAATTACAAATTATTGAAACTTTATTAAATATAAAATTTTGTTTCATTTAAAAAATACATTGATGAACTTATAATTAAATTTAACTCACACAGTCTTCATACAATTTAAGACTTTTTGAGTGGTTAGAATTGAGTTTTTTTCGTTTTATACTAAAATATAAATAACAAAAACATTGTTTTTTGGGGAGAAGGATTAACAAACATTGTTGATAGGCGTCGTAGAGTACACGAGTTAGTAATGTCGCATTGGTGGGAGGGAAACCATAATGATTAAGTTGGATTTGATGACTTGAAAATGAGAGATGCCAATGAAGAATAGTCATATCTAATCCTTGCTAGATGGAATCATGCATACTCCAAAACAAAATGATTGAGCAACCAACACAAAAAAAAAGTAAGAAATGGTCAACTGACAGGAATCTTTTAGGTCCTAATCATAATCTTAAAATTATTTGAAGACTTTGCCAAACACATGAAACCAAGGCAAATCTTCATCTTTAATTTTCTATATACCAACAATTTAGAAGATTCTTAGTTTACTAAATGATTCCTTGTGGGAGGTGAGGAGTGCTTTAGCTCTAACAAAAACCTTGCTGAGATTATAAAAGTACAATACAAACTGGTGTAGGCCAAGGGCAAGGATGCTGAGGGTATCTCAGCAGAAAAATTATACAGACAAATGTCAAGATATATTGAACATCTCTCCTCATCGACAGATATTGGTTTACATATATTATATCCGAAACAATGAGAACATTTTATGGTTTGTTTTGTGCAGTTCCCATTCTTTGTCCAAGAAATTCATGTAACAGACAAAATTTTGATGTCTTGAAAGAAACAAAACAAAAAAACTTCACAATCAGTTCCAGAGAAGGAATCCACATTCCGATTCCTAAACATTATGAGCAGTTCCCTTGCCTGTGCTAGAAAAATGAGTAAAACAGTCAAAAACTTGACATCCGAGAGTAAATAGAATGGACCAGCCAAATTTGCTGAATACAAAAGGCATTTGTACCAGAAAGATGACAGATGCCACCATTGAATCTCCAATGCCGAGGGGATCAGTTTGACTTAAATACTGTGAGTAGTCGAACATGACCAGCTGACTTATGGAATAAACATACCGAAAGCTGCCTGAGATGAGAAGAGCTTGTTTCTTTTTCTTTTATCCGAAAACAGGTTTCTTGTACAACTGGCGAGCTGGATCTTGAAAATATTAATTGCAATCAACACCTACTGCTTCTTGGATAGATTTGAAACCATCCCTTTCTAAGCACTCTGCCAGCTCAGCCTGATAACATAACTTCCATCAGAATTATGTGTCGCAAATACGGATTAAATATGTCCAGGTAAATGCTTAATGTGAAGCAGTGCAACACTAGAAGGATACACACTGAAGTTACTTATTTTGTCTGAGAAACACTGATGATCAGAACTTCACAGAAGCTATATGTAAACGAGTAGGAAAATACTATTGTGAATAATCAAACTCAAGAATGCCATTGATTTCTAGGATAATGACTGTAAACCAATAACAATGGATTGACCTTCAGTCGTAATATGAATGAAGAAGAGGCTAATCAATAGTGCATCAGGACACCAAAAAGTCACTCAACATTTATTTCAGCATTGGCTACTCAGTGTCTAAAGGCTCTAATCACACCGTGTTACATTAAGAAAGTAGGTAGTTCCTCGAAAGAATTATCTTTCATTTCCGTACTTGTGTATATATAGGGTTTGAAAGAGAAACTAGGAGTTCACGTATTTGTACTTGTCAAGGCTTATAAGGTCTTCAAAACGTTTGCATTGACATTCCTTTTTTTCCGAACAGTTCCTTCTTTGTGCACTGTGTCCTCATAAACTATATTTCATATCATAATCAAAATATTCAAGTACGTGGATGATACCAGCATATAAAATCCATGAATTGGAAAAAATATTCGCTCATAGAAAACAATGATCTTTCGGATGAGACAATCACGATCAGAAATCAAATAGCAAAAAAAATCTTAGAATCAATATAAGGCAAGTCAATTTAGTAGTCACTAGTCATCCTCCTTGAATAGCACCAATACAAAGAAGGTTATCTCGTAACCATTTAATTAAGTTTGTAGATCTAGTAAGAGATATCCAAAGTAAATATTCACTAAAAAAGGAGAACAGAGTTAACACTTGAACCATATTTGGCAAAAGAAAATTGAGGGAAATTTGGCAATAATTTGTAATGAGTTAGATCAAGCATCTTCCACTTTAATGCTTTATAATCAGACAATACACATTATAGGAATACAATCTTTTTATTTTAATGATTATTTTCATTTTGTATGTCGAACCAGAAGAGAAGAATTGAGACATATAGCTACCTTTATTTGAGGAATTAATGCTGGTCCACCATACGCGAAAGATGTATATAGCTGAACTAGCGTGGCCCCGGAGCGAATCTTCTTGTAAGCATCTTCACCACTACATTTTAGTATATTAACATAAACTTTAGAGAATGGGAACTGATACACAACTGTCATTCAAAATGTGACAATGAATACCTGCTTATACCACCACAACCGATTAGTGGAATCTTACCCTGGGATAGAAAGAGGTACAAAGTTACACTGACATACAATCAAATAATAAAACAAACTACAAAAAGAAACTTACCCGAGTGAGAATATACATCTCTTTAAGAACATTAGTGGACATCTCAAAGAGTGGTTTCCCACTTAAACCACCAGCTTCTCCAGCTAATGGAAGCCTATTTACCGGTTCTGGTCTTGAAACAGTTGTATTTGATATTATCTGAAAGATATTGGGGACAATAGTTAGATACAGCAAGCTACTATGGAAGAAAAGAAAAGCCCAAGCCTTTTATGGAACAAACTTTTCAACCAATGACTTAAGTACAGAAAACTTACTAGTCCATCCAAGCGGAGAGTTAGAGCTACCTAGAACATGGAACAAATCAATAAGAACATATTAATATGTAAAAGGGGAAAATCACAATAAAATTCTTACTGCTGCAATATCTTCAAGGTCCTGTTTGGATAAGTCAGGAGCAATTTTCACCAAGAGAGGAGGTGGGCCCTCCTCTGCCCATTGCATTTCATCACGAGCAGCTTGCACCTAGACGGGCAACATAATGGCCAATAATAGACGCTAAGCATATCAAAAGGTTGAATAATTGGAAAAACAAAACAAAGGAAGTCGAAAAAAGTTGCAGAAGACAGCTGAAGTTTCCAACCTTTTTAACAAGATCTTTTAATTGTTTTCTCCCCTGAAGTTTACGAAGACCAGGTGTATTCGGCGACGAGATATTAATTACCTGTAAAATCCCTGGATGTAAGATGCACGTCTGACAAAAATTGTAGGCATAACAATGATTGATTATTAAGCCAATAAGATAAAAGAGAACATTGAAAGATAATTGTAGAACACAAAAATTCAGAGTGATGAGAACTCGCTAAATCAAGAAGGATAACTTTGAATACGTGTTAATATGATTCTCTGCGTACTGAATGACTTCACATCTCCTGATCAACTCAATATAAAGTCATGGCGCTATATCTTTTTTTTTTGGAGGAGGCGGAGGAGTTCTTCCTTATGCAAAGGTTTGATACTTTTTTCACCCAACCTAATATTTATGACAACAATTAATAGCCAGTCCGCATAAACATATAGAGGTTATATAAGCTTCATGCTATAGTGTGATCAAGTACAAACAACTTTAATGCATTTGTCATCCAAGAGACCAGCAAAGGCATTTCATCACAAGTACAAAAATATGTACTAATCTGTCTACTCTACGCAAATAACATTGCACGCAAAATAGCCAAGGCAAATATAAGATCACCGGGTCTCCTATATTCCATATCAAAATTTCGAAAACACACTTGAAGTCAGGAAACAGTGGAAAAGCAAATCTATAATTTCTACTTCTTCAAGTTTACATTTGATTGATTTTCAGTTTGTCCTAAAAGTTGAAAGTATTACATGTAGAAAATTGAATTCTTTTGGTTTATTGTTATGATCTTCATACCATATAATGTTGCATTGCAATTTGTCAAAATACATGTTATTGATTACATGAAAAACGCTAAGGCCATAAACAATTTATTGATTTTTTTAGAAGGAACGTTTTACTGATATTATCAAGATCCAATAAGAAAAACAACATTATCAGGTAAAACTTCCAAAAATATAAACAGTACTGGCAAATTTTCTGATACTTCAATCAGCTGGATAAGATATTGTCGTAGTCCGGTTCAAGAAATCCAAAATCAATTAATGAAATATGAAGTCACCTTGTGCATGCATATCTTCTTTCAGCTACTTGAACAAAGTTTAACATTTGTTCATGTAATTCAATAAAATGACGATTGAATGCAAACAGATTCATATATGGAAAACGAATACAATCTTCAGCTTGAAGTGTTACAGAGAAGAGTTCATTGAATTTTAAAACAAGCATTTTAATCTAAATCCCTCTTTGAAATTCATTGTTTGAAGGAAAATATTATTTAATATCTCTAAACACAGGACTAAGGTAAATACCAGGTAATCTGCATACTGGGATAATGTATGGACTCCTTGAACATAGTCAGCAGCTGCATCTTCACTGTTCTTGTTCTTGCCGATATTGACTCCTAAAATGCCAGGACCTGCTTTGCCACCATACTTGACCTCGTCGGAAGATGATGACGAAGAAGTCGAGGTTTCCTCCATCTTCCGTTTACCATGCTGGGCACCAAGACGCTTTGCCACTACCATAATGCCTTCACTGTTGAACCCATAACGATTTATGATAGCACTGCCAAAAAAAACAAGCAAAAAAAATTGAAACGAAGTATATCATACATATTAGTTGAACCATCTCAAAAACAATCTGAATGTATTTGGAAAGTAAATTCAACTTAAATTCTTACCCCTCCTCTCTTAATCTAAAGACTCGAGGCTTAGGATTGCCATCCTGAGGAATGGGAGTAACTGAGCCAACCTCAACAAAGCCAAACCCCAGACCCAGCAAACCTTCAACTGCCTCAGCATGTTTATCGAAACCAGCAGCCAGACCAACTGGATTAGTGAACTTCCTCCCCCAAACTTCCACACCGAGTATTGCTGGATCAGGTCGCTTTTCCCTAGGCACAAGGCCATGAGAAGCAGCAGATATCGCTAAACGATGAGCGACCTCAGGATCTAATAATGCAAAGAAAGGGTTCAAAGCTCTGGTAGCTTTAAATAACCACCCACTGCGATTTTCACACAAAGTTCTTCAATCAGAGTTGCAAATTTTAAGAAGTTGGGAATCCAACAACATGGAAGTATAACAAATAGATCAGATTATCATACTAAAAAAAAGACCATACCAATAGGTGGCTTCATCTGCAGTACTCACATAAGCTCCTCCAGCAATGACCAGACCTATCATAGCTCCAGTGAAGAACCTTCCCTGAGGAGACAGTTATTAAAGGTCATCCGGCATTAAAGAGAAAGCATATATAGACTACAAAAGGTGCTCACCTCTGGAGGTTTCACATTTAAATTAACAGAAATCGTAACAGGAAAACAATATGAATCATAAACAATAACAAATTGGAATAACAATATATTATCAAGAAATACCAAAAAACAAAAGATTTTGGTTAATGGCCAGCAATGTGATGCAACAAGTTTTATGTATGCAAGTCCTACATTTCTCTTTCGTTTGTACATATGCGTACAAACAAATTATATATGTGTGTATATAATATCATGTTATTTTTAATATCATGCCACCATAACAAACCATCCAACCCTGGCTTCAAATCTAACAGCGACAGTTAGCAAATTCTGAATTCTAAACTCTCAACCTCATGTAAATCATTGTTAAAGTTTATTATTCATGGTTTCCACTTCACGCTCCAGAGTCGTATTCGGGCGGATTAGTCATTTGGTTCGAAATCATAATTCATCTAAAAGTAAATAATTATGCTCCTAGGGCAAAAAGTTATATCTCAAACACAGTCCTCAAGTTAGTGATTATCTATTTGAAGTTCAAGTGCATTTTCATACCACAAGAGCTATCAACCCCATACTCGAGTACACAGTGACAGCCATATGTTCGACAGAATGCTTGCAAGAGGAAAACATCCCCCTTACCTTCCTCGAAGTATGCGGGATCTTTGGAGCACCGCCACCACTAGCAGCGGCACCGGAGGCCGTGCTGAACTCGTTCGTCCGAAAGCCGGCGACGGAGCTCCTGGACTTGAGCTTATTCCGCAAGGCATCCTTGAGGGCACTCCTCCAAAGCCTCGCAGCCATCTGGCCACCGATTACACGAGAACCCCAACAACTTCTAGCGATCAAGACACCACAAAACGCCTTGATATGAATTAAATTAGGGAAAAAGGAAGGATCTTTCTTTATGTGGTTTGAGATCGAGAGAGACCGAGAGAGACGTACGTCGGTGATCAATAAGATTCGTTGGCGTTTGTGGAGAGATGGAGAAGATAAGTAGGGTTTTTTATTCCCGGAACCGGTCGGATTGCGGTGGCCGGTGGGCGGGACAAAGCGGAAAGCGGCGGCGGCGGCGGCGGCTACTGGAGCTGCTTGGAGAACGAACAGAGGAGAACCCCGTTGCGAGTTATATATATAAATATAGCTTAAAATAAGCCCCAAGTTCCCATGTTGGTCTCTGTGCCTTGACAGACCACAGTACGTTGGATGGAAACCTAAGTTGCCTTGTTACGTTGGATGGCAAACCCAATTTTGACGTTTCTAATGCAACAATTATATTGTAGCGTTTAATGTAAGGATTTAATGAAAGTGTATCCGGGTACATTATGTATTATGTTTAATAAATTATTGGATTTAAAATTTACGGTAGATTGTATTTAAGATTTTTATTTTTTATTTATTTTTTCAACTGTAAATTTTAAATCCAACGATTTATTAGACGAGACACATGATGTACCCGGATACACCATCATTAAATCTTTAATAATTAAGAATTTAATGAAGGTGTACTCGGGTACACTATGTATCATGCCTAATAAATCGTTGGATTTAAAATCTACGGTAGATCTTAAATTTACCAACAATTTTGTTAGATGATTTATAATTAAATTTAATCGATACTTAACTCGTAGGAGTGTATTTCGAGTTGAGAAATCGAAAGTTAGTAGTCTCGAATTCGAATTTTGATGTCACCAATTTGATAAGATGAATATCGTTCTGCTTTTTATCTCAACTTTAAATTAATTAAATTTTAATAGTCCGAGCGAGTATCCAAAAAAATTTGTTAAATAACTTATGATCGTGATTGTGATATTAACTTTTGGTACATTTTTTCGGTATATTAGATTATATGTTTTCTGATTATTAATATTTAATTAATTCTATAAATATGTAGAATACAAAAATATATATAATTCTAAAATACTAACTTACTTATTTTTTTAACTATAAACTATGATTGATTGTAAGGGTATATTTTTGTGAAGATAGCGAAACAAAATGAACTAATGAAGGATCGTTACAGCGGATCAAACTTAATCACAGTGTTGAAATTCGAAAGTGATGTTTAATATTTATTGTTCGTCCCGAACTAAATTATTAAACTTTTCGATAGCAGAATTATTATTAAAATAAGATATATAAATAAGAGACAAATAACAATATTGAGTATTTATTTTTTTCACAGTTATGAACAAACATTAAACAATAATGGTGCTTTCAAGATTTAACTAGAGGACCTCTTTATGAGTTGAAAAATAATATCAGGATTAAGATCAATAAAAAAAAGCTGAAAGTAGAGTGAGAACAATATTCTAAATAAAATATATCACACTGATAATCTCAAGAATATATTAAATAATTTTCCTTTTGTTTGCATGATATTTTGTAAATTAAATATGTTAGATTAAAATACGAGATGAAAAATGAATATATAATTATTATTTTTTAGAAAGGAAAGATTGTTCTTTTTAGGTAAGTTTTTATTAATTATCAGTCTCTTTTTTATTGGAAGCACAAAAATATATATTAAGTTACTCCATTATGCCTTAAGAATAGAGAAATCTGAATTTCATTCCAACATCTATTAACAATTCAATTATTTATTTTGTGACTTTATTTGATGAATGTTTGATTTTATTCTTCGAAATAAAGTCAAGCACCCGTCAAATTTAGTCGCAGAAAAAAAAATGTTAATATATATTTTAATATTGGGATGAAAATTATATTATGTATATTCTTAATATATGATGAATTAATTTTATCTTCCTATTTGTGTTTCCAATATAGGAAAGATTGATAAGTTGTTAATAAATAAATTATCTAAAGAAAGAATAATATTTCCTTTTTTGAAAATAATAATTGTATTTCCATTTCTTTCATCTCGTATTAAATTTATCAAGCAAGTAAAAAAGTATATGTTCAAAATCGAATATGACAAATTTGAAAATATTTATATACATTTTTTTATACGCCAATGGTAAATGGCATTTGGCATTGGACTATCGTCAAGATTAGCACTATATTTCGAAGAATAAAATCAAACACCCATCAAATTAGCCATAGAATAAATAATTATATTATTAGATATTCTAATGCTGGAAAAAAATGAATTATCTCTATTCTTAAAGTATACGTTAATCTCCTTTTCTTTATTATCAATGTAGGGAAGATTGATGCATAAATATTTCCATTTCTTTCCTCTCGTATTCTAGTCTCGACATATAATCCATGAAATATCCATGTATCAATAAAGAAAGTATATTTAAAATTATATTTTTAGAATCCTCTATTTATATTTTCAATTTACGTTTCCAATGCCAAATGAAATATACAATGGATAAATAAATTTCACTCGGGCATTTGTAATCAAAAGTGGCCTTGAGTTCACTTCAGACCACCTTACCAACACAACTAACCATCCCCTATGGATAGATTTAGGTTTGTTTGGTCGAAGGTGAAAAAAAGAGTAAAAAGGAAAATGGAAAAGAAGATTAACTAATCTCGATTAATTATATTTTTAATAGAGAGGAATGGAATAAAAGGAAAATATTATTTAAAATATATTTAAAATTTTATTCTTACATAATTAAACATATAAACACATTTATAATGATATATTCATCAAAAAAATGATCATTTTCTTAATTTCATTTTTAATTATATTATCCAACAAAATTAACTTTTTTTATTTTATTTCTCTTTCATTTATTTCTCTTAAATTTCTTTCTCTTTTATGCCCTGTTTGGCTGGGAGCAACCCGCACACAAAAGCATTTTTTCATTAGCCTACGTTCTCTTTTTTTTCTTCATTATGATGTGATTGGATAAAAGTTATTTATCTTTGAATTATTTCTGCTCCCTAGATATATTTAGATTGTTATGCGTTGTTAAGCAATTCAGATTGTATACATATTATAATAAACAAAGGTAATCTCGTGGGCCAATATAGTTTTAAGCTCATATTGTTAGTAATATAAAATGATAATCCATAAGGAAATGTATCCTAAGGGGTAGGGTGAGCACGAGCCGGGATGGCCCGGTTGTCTCAGTCCATACCGACCCAATTTATCGATTTTTTTTCGATCCAATTACAATTCGTGTTCGTATCGGATAACACCCAAAATACTTGATGTGATTCGAGTTAAAAATCAGGTTACAATATAAAATACTCGGTTAATCCTGAATCGATAATATTATTTAATTATTTATTTTAATATATATAATTCTTCTTATTCTCATCTTATATATATATAGATCTATTTATTCGACTCACTTTATGTCTTACTTTATATATTTAAAAAAAGATTAAATGTATTTTCTGGAGATAATTTGATATTTGAATGATGTTAGACAATTTGACATTTAAATTAATAAGTGTTATCATTGCATAATGAGTTTTATACTTTATTTAATAATTTATGGTAATGTTAAAATGTTAAAAATTATATTTTTGCTACAATATTGATTGTTCGATTATATTTTTTTGCATAAGGTCTTGCATGCATCTTGTTGAAAACAGTTCTTCATGAAAATATGTGATTTATCAATGTTAATTTTTTTAGTCTATTAAATTCATAATAAATTATTATATGTTGAATATTTTTCATACGAGTATAATAATTTTTTGTGTAATTCATAAGTTTTTGAGTCTTCACAACTTTAAGAAGAATTTTAGAATAATCGAGACTTTCCGATCTAGTTCCCGATCCAAATCGGGACATCCCGAACCAAACCTCTATTTTAATCGGGTCGGAAAAGTGACTAATTATCTCTTTCTCGATTAAATTCAGGTCAGTACCAGGACGACTTCATTTTCGGTCGGAACCTGCTTATGCTCACCCATACTAAGGGGCTTGGCATATTCTCATTTTTATTAATCAGTAATTTAGATAACCACTAAAATAAATTATCACTTTATAATTTACTATAACATCGCATTATAGTATTTGGTAAGTATTAATAACATAAATTATAATTTAAATTATTATATAAAAGTTATTAAAATACTCTAAAAATATTAAACTTTACTAATTTATTAATTTATATAAACAAAAGGATCAAAATAAAAAGTGAGTTTGAACAAAATATATGATATTTATATTATTAATCATCCATGAAATAATCTAAAGAAATTATAAAGATGATAAATAATATGATTTATTAATAAAATATAAATATTTTAAAAGTTCGATTGAATGAATAATTTTATCAAAATACATCTCATCCTATTGATAATATGAAAAGACAAAATAAAAAAATCATAGATGTAGTGATGCAGTGGCACATAAAAGATTTAAATTAAATAATTGATAATTTATCTAAATTATATCATATCAAATGACCAATAAAAACTTTAAATAAAATAACTAACATTTTATCTTAATTATCTTCGTATTAAATGTGCCCTAAGTGTTTCAAAGCTTTTAAGACGTCGAAGATATATTACTATTGTCCACAACATCCTAATATCTAATCAAGTTTTTAATTAATTTTTTTTTGAAGTGACTATATTCTTCTTACAACTCTAATTAAAATGCACACATACTTTTACTACAAAATAACCTCTGAAAATTTATTTTTCAGTGGATTTCTTTATGAGCATTCCTTTATAATGGAAAAAAAACCCAAAATTACAATCAATTTAGTTGAAAAATGATCGTTATTGTCTTCCCATTTGAATCCAATCCAATGTAACAGCAAAAAGCAGCACTATTTGCACCTTAACCGCCGGACCAAATTAACCTAACTATATACATACACCATATTATGAGAAGCCAACAGCCGCACCACCTCCTTCACTCTGATGCCACGGCTCTCAAATGTCCCTCTCATTCGTATCCGCTCTCCAGCGCTACTACCGAAAGCTCTTCAGAGGCAACATTTTTCAAATGTCCCCCTCTGCGCAACGATCCCCCTGTCGCCGGACGACGACGAAGTCGACCGGTACGCGCGCCTCCTGCAACGATGCGCCCGGTCCTCCGACCTACTCCTCGGCTCGGCCGTCCATGCTCGTGTCGCCAAAAGCCCTCTCCTTTGCTCCTCGCTTTACCTCCAGAACCATCTCCTCAACATGTACTTCAAGTGCTGCGGCGACCCCTCCGTGCCTCTCGAACTGTTCGACCAAATGCCCCGGAGAAACGTCGTCACGTGGTCCGCCACCATCGCCAGTCTTGCGCAGTCTCGCCATCCCGAACGGGCGCTTTTGCTCTTCCGTGAGATGCACAGGGAACGCGTCAAGCCTAACGAGTTCTCGCTCGTCAGCGCTCTCAACGCCAGCTCGCTCTCGGACGGCTGCGGTGGAGCGCGGCAAATTTATGCTCAGGTGATCCAGTTGGGCTTCGAGTCGAACGTGTTCCTCATGAATGCATACCTCATGTCGCTGATCAGAAACGGGAAGCTGGAGGAAGCTACAGAAGTCTTTGAGAAGTATCGCGGCAAGGATGTGGTCTCATGGAACTCAATGCTCGCCGGTCATTTGCAGTTCTCCTCTGCTAAAATATGGGCGTTATGGTGTAGGATGAATCGGGAAGGGATGAGTCCCGATGAGTTCTCGTTTAGCAGCGTTCTTACAGGGCTCGCAGCAGCTCTGAGCTTGAGCAATGGTGCACAAGTTCATGGGCAATTGGTCAAGTATGGCCACGGACGTGACGTTTGCGTTGGGAACTCTTTGATTGATATGTACTTTAAGAACGGCGACTTGGCCAGTAGTTTTAAAGCCTTTGACGAGATGCAGCAAAGAGATGTGGTTTCCTGGACGCAGATGGCTGCTGCTTGTTTGCTCTGTGGCCAACCTTCTGAAGCACTCAGAACCATAGATCAGATGAAGCTCGCGGGCGTGCAGCCGAACAAGTTCACACTGGCAACTGCATTGAACGCATGCTCCACCTTGGTTTCTCTGGAAGAAGGAAAGAAGCACCATGGTTTCAGAGTAAAACTTGGAGGAGATGTCGATGAATGCGTCGACAATGCGCTCATTGACATGTATGCAAGGTGTGGTTCAACCAACACCGCATGGGAGGTATTCCGTTCGATGAAAGAACGGTCAGTTATCTCATGGACTACGATGATCATGGGATTTGCGCAAAACGGATTAGCTCAAGAAGCCCTGCAAGTATTCAACAAGATGATAGAAGAGAAGATGAAGCCAAATTGCATCACATTTATCTGTGTCTTGTATGCTTGTAGTCAAGGAGGATTTGTTGAAGAAGGGAGAAAATACCTGGATTCTATGTCACCCGATCATGGGGTTGAACCTGAGGAGGATCACTATGCATGTATGGTTGATCTCCTTGGAAAGACAGGACACACTGCAGATGCCGAGGATTTGATCCTAAGTACGCCTTTCCGAACAAGTGTGCTTCTTTGGCAGACCTTACTTGGTGCTTGCAAGCTTCATGGTGATGTGGAGACAGGCAAGCGAGCAGCAGAACAAGCACTTGAGCTGGAGAAGAAGGATCCATCAACTTATCTATTGTTATCTAATATGCTTGCCAACACAAGTAACTGGAATGCAGTAAGGAGGGTTCGAGAACTAATGGATGATAGAGAAGTAAGGAAAATGCCAGGTTCTAGTTGGATTGGAACTAGAAAACTTTCTGGGTCCCTAGAATCATGGCAACAAAGATCTTTATAGGTGTGATATATATTGCTCTACAAGGTAAACAAAAAAAATTCTCACTCAAAATACTTCTTTTTATGAGAAATTATATATTGTTGTACTTGAAAATAAATTTTGAAAAAGTATTTAGTAGCATGAAAGCTTCTGCTCAGTGTATCACAAGCTTTAAAACTACATTGATGCATTTGCCCACAGGCTAGTCCGTGTTATCCTACTTGTACATTCAACTCAGCTGCGGACATTCATGAGATCTCTCTTGTTATTTGTTTGATCTGAAAGTGACATCAATAATGGGCAAAACTGTACAAATTTCACAAGGGTTATGAACTGTATTTGAACTACTTGTTAAGCTAATGTTAATCCAGAATGTATTTTCGCATTTCATCAAGCAAGTCATGATTCTCTGCACTGATGAAATACGCTAAGGGATAGAGAAGGTACCTCGATGTAATTCAAACATTACGGTGAATCATTTCATTAATGAAATGTATGCATATGTGATATATAAGCAAGGGTGCGTTTGATTATGATAATTCTTGGAATGACAATATTTTATGAAATGTAATTCTATAAAATCATATTCTTATAAATCTAATATTATCATATTTAGTTCGAGGTCGAAATCTATTCATAATATACTTGATGTTGTAGCTTATATGAAAAAAGGAAAAAAATAGAGAAGGGATGAGAATTATGTGAAAGAAAGTGAAAAAAAGAATGAGAGAAAATTAGAGAAAGAAAAATAAATGAGTATATTAAGGAGAGAGAAACTAAAGATCTATTAGATAAAAAAAAGTAAATTCGAGGAGGAAGAAAGAAAGGAGAAGAGAGAAAATATAAAATTGTAGATTAGAGAAAGGAGAAAAAAAGTTATATGTGAGATAAAATTATATTATAGGTGAGAGAAAATGATAATACTAAATGAAAGACAAGGAGAAGATTATATGAGAAAAAATAATATATTAAAGGAGAGAGAAAGTGAACTATTAGGAAAGGAGAAATGAAAAAATAATAAGAGGAGAAAAAGTTATAATATTAAAGGAAAGCCAAGGAAAATACTATAAAAGAGAGAAAGTAAGTATATTAAACAGAGAAAAAATTGAATGAGAGAGAAAATTATGAATTTACATTATAGGAGAAAGAAAAAGAGATGTTAGAGGAGAGAGAAAGTGAGATGTTATAGAAGAGAGAAAATAATAAAATTGGAGAAAAGAAAGTAAGATATGATAGGAGAGCGAAAGTAAGATATTATATGAGAGAGAATAGAAGATAATGAATAAAAAAATAAGATATTAAAGGAGAGAGAAAATATAATATTATATAAGACAAAAATGAGAAAATTAGATGAGAAAAAAGTTATGAAATTAAATTATGCAAGAGAAGTTAAATATTATAAGAGAGAGAAAATAAATAAAAAATTGGAGGAGAGTGAAAGATTATAGAAGAGAGAAAATGAGATATTAAAAAAATAAGAAAATTGGAGGAGAAAGAACGTTATGAGATTAGATTATAAGAGAAAAAAAGTAAATTATTAAAAAAATTAAATAGTATATGAGAGAGAAAATGATGAGGTCGAATAAAAAAATTAAAGAAAAGAAAAAAAATTAACATGTTAGATAAAAAAAAGGGAAAGATAATAGAAGAAAAAATATTGATCTTAGAAAAGTGAGAAAATGAGAAATTTGCACCACTTATCTTTTTTCTTTAAAGATATATTCTTTCTAAAGAGAGAAAATTTTAGCGTTGGATGATCAAGATGATTTTAGCATTTGTGCTAGATGTGCTTTTTGAAAAGTACAGTGCGATAAAAGTTGTAAGTTCTATTCGATAAAAGAAACTTCTTTTTCTGGACGATGAGGCCGTGTTTGAAAATGAGTGAACTCCCTCCAATGGCATTATCTTGTACGAGAACCTTCTTCTCGTTTATTTTTTTATTCATTTGGGTATCTAAAATATTACCGAACCTTTTAGAAAAAAATAAAATTCTTTTAATTTGATGGAATCTCATTCCATCAAACTTAATATAGAAACATAACATTCTAAATTAAATAAATTATTAAGCTAAGTAGATAAATACTCCCTTTGTAACAAAAAAAAATGACGAAAAGATTAACTAGAAAATAATTTATGAAACACGAACAATCAAATAAGCATAAGTTGAGAAAAAAAAGAAAAAACCGCGGTACATCACATGTTGGGCTTTCAGCCCAGTTTAATATCGACGTCCGGGGTTTGGGTTTCCCTTTAGCAATCGAATTGCGACGCACGGACGGTCACTGTCTCGTCATGGCGAGCCACTGCGCCGCCCGAGTCCCCAGAATCGCCGCTGCTTTAGTTTTCGTCCGCTCAAAGGTCACCTCCGCTCAGTTCGTGGCGGCGCGCGCCCTCGATCCTACCTTTGAGAAGCTGATGGATGGATACAAGCACCTCTTCAAGGTGGTCGCCGTCCAGGACCTCATCNGAGTGGCGCCGCAGGGAGAGGTGCCGGGAGGGCTCGAAGGCGGACGAGGCGGAGCTCAAGTTCGGTTTCAAGCAGGGGTTTCCTCCGGGGATGAGGCTGAGCAAGGCCTTCCGAGCCAAGCTGAAGGATTGGCAGCGGCTGTCGTACACGGGGCCCTACGAGGCAGTCGACGCCGGCAAGCGGCGGAGGGCGTCCAAGGCGGGGATGAGGGCGCTGGAGAAGAGAGCGGTGGCGATCGCGCACGAGTTCCTGAGCCTGACGGTGGAGAAGATGGTGGAGGTGGAGAAGATAAGCCACTTCAGGAAGTGGTTCGGGATCGAGCTTAACGTGAGGGACATGTTCTTGGACCACCCAGGGATGTTCTACCTATCGACCAAGGGGAAGCGGCACACGGTGTTCCTCCGGGAGGCCTACGATAGAGGGAGATTGGCCGAGTCGAACCCCATCTACGAGGCGAGGATGAAGCTTCTCCAGCTCGTGCTGATGCGGCGGAGAGGGATGGACTCCGATGCCAATCCGGCCGACAGGGCGATACCGGGAATCCAAATCGATATGAAGGACTACGTCGAGGAATCAAGTGACAACTCTTCAGATTCTGAAGATATTCAAAGCGCTTGATGTCCAAGGGATCACTGACCATTCTGATACGTATGTCCATCTTTGTCTCAGCAAATTGCAGATATGCATATCTGAAAAAAGTGTGGCAGAAACTGTAGGGACAATATAAAAGCAGCTACAGGAAGGCCTTTCGTACCTGTTTCTGGTCTAGATTTGTGATGCTGTTCAAAACTCAGGTGTCAAATGGCACAATGCCGCAAACTTTAGCTGCTTTGCTCACTAGATGAAGACTGATACTTGTAAGCAATCAATTACGACTCTGCAGGAGAGAACAAATGAAAATGGCAGATCAAATTGGTACGAGGTTGGATAACTATACATGTATACTGTTATTTACAATGTCCTGAAGATTGTAAGCTCAATGTCTCATGTATACTGTTTTTTGAGAAGAAATTCCATGTGTACTTTCATTTAGAATGTCAAAAGAAAAGGTTTACCCAAAAGAAAATGTCAAAGAGAATAACCATAAAAGATCCTACCTGTGTTGGAACAAGTCACCTTCTGAATAAGTCTTGATCTTATTTAGCTGCTATTTCCTAGCTCACAGTTATGCCACATGTACAATCAACTCTGCTATATAATCCCATGTAATGTTAACCATGTAATATATCTGAGAATACATTTTCACCAGTTGTGTAGTGTGAGTTTATATGGTATGAGAGCTGAGCCTTTAAAAAAAATGGCTACAGAATCCTCAACTCACTCTTCTTCTTCCTCCCACTTTCTCACATAAAATACCTTCTCTCCTCCAGTACCTGCATTGCATCACGCCCACCACTACCTCTCCCTCAAACTCACACCTTCAAACTATATCCTATGGATCACTCAGATCAAACCGCTGATACGAAGCTACAACCTCGAAGGCTTCCTCGACGGCACCAAGCCCTGCCCGCCTTCCCCAACAGAGAATCCACCTACCTCTCAGTACCTTGAGTGGTGTCGTCATGATCAGTTACTCCTTAGCTGGTTGTTATCGTCGCTTTCCGAAGAGGTTCTCCCAATCGTTGTCGGACTGTCCACCTCCTATGAGGTGTGGAATGCGCTCAAGCAGGCCTATGGCGCACCGACTGAAGCACGCATCCTGCAGCTCCAAATGCAACTCCAGGCACTAAAGCAAGGCGACTCCACACTTGCTGATTTCCTTCGACGTGCCAAACTCATCGCTGACGAGTTAGCTGCTGTCGGCCATCCGCTCACCACCGCTAATTTCAATGCGGTGATTTTTAACAACCTCCACAGCGACTACAACACTGTCATTGCTTCCTTGGCAACACGAGGCACTCCTGTAACATTCCCAGAACTACAAAGTGTATTAACCAGCCATGAAATACGGCTTGAAGCACAACGCAGATCTAATGTCTTTTCTCCAACAGCCAACTTAGTTGCTGCAGGTGTGCGGTCCTCTGCGAATACCACCTCTCCTCACACAACTGCACGCCACCAGCCTCATCGTGGCAGAGGTGCAGGACGCAACAACAATAGGAGACGCCCTCCCTGTCCAGTATGCGACAACTATGGGCATTCACCTTACCGGTGCCGCTATTGTCACTCCTTAACTCAACTGCCACAAGCACATGTTGTCATTCAGCAATCAGTACCACCACCCTCAACCTCAGCTTCGCTCCCTNTGATACGAAGCTACAACCTCGAAGGCTTCCTCGACGGCACCAAGCCCTGCCCGCCTTCCCCAACAGAGAATCCACCTACCTCTCAGTACCTTGAGTGGTGTCGTCATGATCAGTTACTCCTTAGCTGGTTGTTATCGTCGCTTTCCGAAGAGGTTCTCCCAATCGTTGTCGGACTGTCCACCTCCTATGAGGTGTGGAATGCGCTCAAGCAGGCCTATGGCGCACCGACTGAAGCACGCATCCTGCAGCTCCAAATGCAACTCCAGGCACTAAAGCAAGGCGACTCCACACTTGCTGATTTCCTTCGACGTGCCAAACTCATCGCTGACGAGTTAGCTGCTGTCGGCCATCCGCTCACCACCGCTAATTTCAATGCGGTGATTTTTAACAACCTCCACAGCGACTACAACACTGTCATTGCTTCCTTGGCAACACGAGGCACTCCTGTAACATTCCCAGAACTACAAAGTGTATTAACCAGCCATGAAATACGGCTTGAAGCACAACGCAGATCTAATGTCTTTTCTCCAACAGCCAACTTAGTTGCTGCAGGTGTGCGGTCCTCTGCGAATACCACCTCTCCTCACACAACTGCACGCCACCAGCCTCATCGAGGCAGAGGAGGTGCAGGATGCAACAACAATAGGAGACGCCCTCCCTGTCCAGTATGCGGCAACTATGGGCATTCCCCTTACCAGTGCCGCTATCGCCACTCCTTAACTCAACTGCCACAAGCACATGTTGCCATTCAGCAATCAGCACCACCACCCTCAACCTCAGCTTCGCTCCCTGGCAACTACAATGATTGGTATCCCGACATTGGCGCTACTCATCATACAACCCCCGATCTGGACGCGCTTCACAACATTAACACATACAATGGCCATGACCAAGTATAAGTCGACAACGGTATGCGTCTCTCAATTCATCACACTGGACATTCCACTCTGTCATCAGTTGATCGGCCGTTGAAATTAAAGAATGTTCTACATGTGCCTCGTATAACAAAGTCACTTTTATCTGTTCGGCAGTTTGCACTTGATAATGACTGCATATTTGAATTTCACCCGACTTTTTTTCTTGTTAAGGATCGCACGTCCAGCCGCCTGCTCCTCCAAGGGACAATTAAGAATGGCCTCTACCATCTCTTTGCGCAGTCTCCAACCATCCCTGCCCAACCTACAGTTCATTTGACTCACGTTCCTCTTCAAACTTGGCATGCTCGTCTCGGACACCCGCAACATCGCATCATGCATCATATTTTGCGCAAAAATAAAATTTCACATCCCAAAGAACCAAATAATAGCAGCTGCTCCGCCTGCCTCCAGTGCAAGTCCAACAAGCTACATCTACCACTCAGCGACAATGTGAGCTCGGCGCCTCTCCAAGTGCTTTATGCCGACGTGTGGGGCCCTGCACCAGTGTCCTCCTCCAACGAAGATCGTTATTTTCTAATAATTGTATATGACTTTTCTCGTTTCTCTTGGTTGTTTTCAATGCCAAATAAATCTGATGTTCACAGATTGTTTATTACCTTCCACCGCATGATTGAACGCCAACTTCATTCTAAGGTTCAATGTTTGCAAACGGATCGTGGCGGCGAGTTCATCGCGCTTTCAACCTACCTGCAATCAAATGGCATCCGCCATCGCCTAACGTGTGCGCCCACTCATGAACAAAACGGCGCGGTGGAGCGCAAAATACGACATGTGGTTAAAATTGCACTTACACTTCTAACACATGTTGAAGTCCCTAAGCGTTTTTGGCACTTCGTTGTTGACATTGCTTCATATTTAATTAACAGGATGCCTACCAAAACCCTTAAATACAAATCTCCATATCACCTGCTATATCAAAAACCACCTGACTACTCCTTTCTAAGAGTATTTGGTTGTGTTGTCTACCCTCACACACGTCCATACAATCAACACAAATTTGATACTCATGCACTTCCATGCGTCTTCCTAGGCTACCCGGCGGAAACCCACGACTACAGGTGCTACCATCGTCCTAGCGGCAAACTCTTCTTAGCCCGACATGTCCGTTTTGTTGAAGACACATTTCCATTCAAACAACTAGAACCACCACAAGCTGCCACATCTACACTTCCTTCGCCTTATCTCTCAATCCCATTACCCATTACCTCCTTACCACTACCTCAACCTATAAGCCCAGACACATCATCATCCCCTTCCTTTAATCCCTCTCCAGATCCTACCCCTACAAGTTCACCTCCACCTGTACGAACACTCCGGCCACGCCAGTCTATTAACTAGAGACTCCTTGCCGCTCTCAAATCAATCAACTTGGCGTTACCCAACCTACTGAAGTTCCCAACAGCTACGTTGTTGCCATCACCTCTGAAAATGATGTGCAACCATGAATGAAGAGTACGACGCCTTACAAAAAATTGCACCTGGACACTAGTCCCGCGCCATCATAATATGAACGTCATTGGTTGCAGATGGCTCTTTCGCATCAAAGACAACGCAGATGGTACTCTTGATCGATACAAAGCCCGATTAGTTGCCAAGGGATTTCACCAAACCCCTGGAATCGACTTCAATGATACCTTTAATCCAGTGGTCAAGCCGACAACAATTCGATTGGTGCTTTCTATTGCTGTCTCTAAACGTTGGCCTCTTCGACAGTTTGATGTTAGCAACGCATTCCTTCAAGGCACTCTTCTAGAGACAATCTACATGGACCAACCTCCGGGATTTCGTGACCAAACTCGACCCTCATATGTTTGCAAATAAATTACAGAAGTCCCTTTATGGCTTAAAGCAAGCTCCTCGCGCACGGTTTTATACCCTTGCTACTGCTTTTCTTCACCTTGGCTTCAAGGGCTCTGCGACTGATACATCATTGTTTATTCACAAAGCAGGAACTAATGTTGTTTATCTCTTGATTTATGTTGATGATATCATTGTCACAGGATCTTCCCAAGCATTAATTGAGTCCCTTACATCACAGCTTCGTGACCAATTTGCAATTCGAGACCTTGGTCATTTGCACTTCTTCCTTGGCGTCCAAGTCCAACCTTGCCCCCACGGCTTGATCTTGAACCAACAGCAATACATCAACACAATTCTCCAACGGACAGGAATGACGGAAGCCAAAGCAGCCAGGTCTCCTCTTCCTCAAGGCACCAAATTGATTCCAGACCCAAAGTCATGTTCAGATCCCACGCAATACCGAAGAACAGTTGGCGCTCTCCAATAACTCACAATCACAAGACCCGATATTGCTTATGTTGTTAGCACTGTAAGCCAATTCATGCATGCACCATCCGAGACGCATTGGCAGTATGTAAAACGTAACCTACGTTACCTCAAAGGGACTGCTCATCTCGGACTTTATATTTGCCCTTCCTCCAACACACACCTACAAGCATTTTCCGATGCTGATTGGGCAAGCAGCACGCATGACCGCAAGTCTATTGGCGGCTCCACCATCTATCTCGGGAACAACTTAATATCTTGGTCCGCGAAAAAGCAACGCACCGTCTCTCGATCATCAACGGAATCCGAATACAAAGCGCTTGCTGATGCAACCGCCGAACTCATTTGGTTGCAAGCACTCCTACGAGAACTAGGTCAGACTGTCATCTCGCCTCCAATCCTCTGGTGTGACAACATAGGTGCTACATACCTCTTGGCAAATCCAATATTCCATGCTCGAACCAAACACGTTGAAGTAGACTTCCATTTTGTTCGTGATGAGGTGTTCAACAAACGACTACTCGTTCGGCATATCTCAACTAAAGATCAAATTGCCGACATCATGACCAAACGCTCCGCCTCGGATCACAGCCGCATCGGAGTTGAGGGGGGATGTTGGAACAAGTCACCTTCTGAATAAGTCTTCTATCAGTTATAACACTCCTTGCAACATGATCTTATTTAGCTGCTATTTCCTAGCTCACAGTTATGCCACATGTACAATCAACTCTGCTATATAATCCCATGTAATGTTAACCATGTAATATATTTGAGAATACATTTTCACCAGTTGTGTAGTGTGAGTTTATAACTTGAACATGTTAAGGAATTTTAACACCAAGGGTCTGAAGCAATGCTTCAAGCTAAATTCACAAATAGAGGACTTTTGTTTTGGGTATGACGACTTTGACCGAATAAATCTGAAGCAATACAGCAGTCCAAATTCAGCTTACCCAGAGAACTTTCCTATCAAAGGGGAAAGAAATTATGGAGTAAGTCGCATGAGCTGTTCTCAGTTTGATGGCACTGATGCATTCAGGGTCACCAATCTGTTCTCAAAGATTTATCACTGTGTTTATAAAGTTGTGAAACTCCATTTCTGTTTGAAAATGTTGTGAAACTGGAAACTTTGGAAAAATATACACATGCATCTCTGCTAAATGGACATGTTAGTTCCATTGTTCAGTCCTCTTATTTTGCTACGCTTTCTCCCTTATTGTACAATTTATAAATTAAGAAGGACAAAACTTGTTGCAGCATAATTAACTCAAGCAAATTAACTGGAAACTCCACGCTCTGAAGAAAGGAATGACTGCACGACTTTGAATTCCACAGTTGCATTTTTATTTTAAATGCAACTTGTGTTAGAATTCCTACTGATTTCTGAGAACTTTATGCAGCAGCGACAGAGAGTGCTTCCACAACGCTGTTTCCTGGGACCTTTGTAGCCTTCTTCTGTTTCAATAGCTTCCGGACCATGGACATATCATCCCATCTCCTAGCAGCCCCATATATGTTCGCAAGTAGCACATATCTCCCTCCTTGATGTGGTTCTAACTCTATCAGCTGCTTAGCTACCTTCTCCCCTAGCTCAACATTGCCATGGATTCTGCATGCGCCGGCAAGAGCACCCCACAATCCTGGATGAGGCTCCACTGGCATGCTCTCCACAAAATCTACTGCTTCCTTGATGAGTCCTGCTCTGCCAAGCAAATCAACCATGCATCCATAGTGTTCTTCAAGAGGCCTAATTCTATAAGTTCGAGTCATCATATCGAAAATGCAATGACCCTCGTCTACCAAACCAGAATGACTGCATGCACTTAGCAATCCGATGAATGTTATAGCATTTGGCTCGAAACCGGCCAACTGCATCTTCCAGAAGAGAGTCAGAGCTTGTGTCGTCAATCCGTTCATGGCCAAGCCGGCGATCATCGAGTTCCACGAATACAAATTCTTTTCCGGGAGATTCTTAAAGACTAGAAGGGCCTTCTGGATGTTCCCACACTTTCCATACATGTCCACAAGAACAGTGCCCAATATCACACTAATGTTGAACTGATGCTCTTCAATGTATGCGTGCACCCACTCCCCGTGTTCCAGGTCTCGCAACTGAGCGCAGGCTGACAAGACACTGACGAGCATGGGTTCATTTGGGATGATGTCTCCTTTAACCATCACCTTGAAAACCGCCAACGCCTCCTTGCTACGCCCAGACTGTGCGAACCCTGAAACGACGGAGCTCCATGATGCCACATTCTTCTCAGGCATTTGATCGAACAGATGGAGCGTGTCTTTCACCCGTCCACTCTGCGCGTATCCTGATACAATCGCATTCCACGACACCGAATTCCTACTCGGCATCCGATCAAAGAACCAGCGCGCACGGTCCAACTGCCTAGAATTGGAGTAACCGGTGACCAGGGCAGTCCAGGAAACCACGTCGACGACATCGTCGTGCTCATCGAACAGCTGCTGGGCGGAGGTCATGTCGCCCCAACCCGAGTACATTGTGATGCCGTTGTTAACAATGTAGACATCCAAATCCAGTCCAAGCTTCGTTACCTGGCTGTGAACCGCCCGGCCGAGGCCGACAAAGCCGAGAGCGGAACACGATCGGATCAGAAAAGAAAAGGTGAGCCTCTCCGGCGAGATCCGGGAACGAAGCATTCTGAGGTAGAAATGGATGGACTCGACGGGCTCGGAGCTGCGCGAGTAAGCTCGGATCATGGTGTTATACATGAAGACGGTGGGATGCGGGAAGGACAAGAAGATGGACTTCGCGTAGCGGAGGTCTCCGGCGCTCGAGACGGCGCAGCAGGCGAGGAACCTGGCGACCGTGAAGGAGTCGGAGAAGAGGCCCGAGGTCATGACGAGGGCGTGCGTGCGCTTGAGCTCCGCGGCTGCACGGAAGGCGGCGAGGCAGCGGGAGAGGTCCGGGTGACGGAGCCGCTCCAGAATCGCGGCCAAGGCGGCCATGGCAGAGCGCTTCTCCGGCGGAGGAAGGACGCTCTTCACTGAGGCCCTTCGTCGAACTTCTTGCGGAAGTACTCCTTGACGAACTGCCTGCGGGCGTCGGCGCGCGCGCGCTGGGGCTCGATGTTGGCGTAGGAGAGGTGCGATCCGATGGCGATGAGCGCCACGCCCAGAAGGAAGCACCCGCCGGTGACCGCCAGTTGCTTAGGCGTCGGCGGGAAGCCCCACATCATTTCAGTAAGATATGAATTGAAACCCGAACCAAATACATTTGGCCGAGAAATGTCACAAATCTTGATTCATAGCGAATATAGCGGTTTGCGAACAAAATATATGTCAAATGTAAATTTTATTCTTTTTGTGCGAAAATCTTCATAATTTGATATTATTCAGTAAAATATTTTTTTGCAATTAAACGTTTCTTAATGTTCTTTTTTTATTACACCGAGGATCATTAGCCTAGTATAAAAGCTACAATTAAATCGTCCTACTAGAAATTATGTTAACAAAATTAATGTAAAAGTTTGAACTAAAAAGTTGAAGAATTTATCCTTCGAAATAATATTGATCTTCTAGGCACACAACTAGGGTTTCTTTTAATGATCAAGTTCAAAGAGTCCAAAATGGTTGATCATTTTTTTTTCTTGAAAGATCATTGATTTCACTTTGTAATTACATAGTAATGTAACTTAGAATAGTGTCATTTTAATCGGCTACCATGAGTTTTCAGTCTACCTATTTACGTGAATGCAATATTTTTTTCTCTTATAAGTCTATATAATTTTTTATTTTTCTATCGCACTGCCATTTGCTACTAAAGAATTAAAATAAAAAGAGAAGCATTTGTCCTTCAAAATAATACTGATCCTCTAAGGACACAACTAGGTATTCTTCTAACAATTTGAATCAAGTTCAAATATTCCAACTTTATCAATATCTTTTATTAAAGTATACAAATGATCATTCAATTTTACAACTTTTTTTTTAATAGTCATTGAACTTCACCATGTAATCACATAGTCATCGAACTTTAAAATGTTCATTGACGTAGTCATTTTAAACGTTTCCTAGTTAACTCACTTACATAGATATCACTTTCTCTTTCCTTCAAGTCTACATAAACATTTTTATCTCTTGTCATGTCGCCATTCGCAAGTAAAAAAATTTCTCCCTATTTCATTTTATTAATAAAATAATAATAACTTACTAAAATCATAAAAAAAATGAAAAAAATGCGTCAACATTGCCGCCCCCTTCCGATGGTGACGGGACAACGCCCCCCTCTCTTCTCCGACAACCGAATGAGAGAGGAGAGGGGCTCCCTTATCGACGGGAAAGAGGAGCTTTGTAAGTTAGCTCTTATAATTTTATTAATTCATTGGTGACATGAAGGAGTGAGAACTCTTTTAGTATCAAATATTGACATGGCAGAGAGAGAAAGTATTCATGTAGACGTTAATCTACTATAACCGATCAAAATAATCACGTATGAGAAAAAAATTAAAAGTTTGATTATCACTAACTTTTTTTTAAAAGAAGTGAAGTTTAATTAAGTGGCAGAAGTAGCCGAGTCTAGATACAAAATGTTGAGGATGCCTGAAGAGGGGTCATCCATTCAAAAATTGTCGCAACGCGACTGGCGGCCTAAGCGTGCACAAAAATCAATTGCTTGGGACATAAACACAAGAGCATTCTAAAAAAAGAGATTAGATTGTATATATCTTTCAACAGGTGACGGGTGCGCCACGGAGTTCTCGTCCTTCGCTTCAAGATTCTGATGAGAAGATCACAGTCTGATTCTACTATAATATGTTGCAAGCCACGACGTTTGCATTTCAAAAGGCCTACGCGGATACCCCATGCCTCGTTTTCTAGCACTGAGTGAAAGACCGAGTGAAGCGCACCTACACCACAAAAGCGTGAATTAGTATCTCTAATGATAAAACATGCTCCTCCCGCCTCATCTGGACATGTGAAGGATCCGTCTGTATTTAGTTTGAATACGGATTGAGGCGGGGGCTGATGATCACTAACTTACAAAGCAAAGTTTAATGATATGTTGGAAAAGAGAGTAGAGTTGAATTATTGTTTATAAATTTCTCGCAATGTCTTAAATATGTTAAGTTGATGACCATATGAGAACTTCAAATCCCAATCAACTTAATATTTAGGATTGACCTAACCTTGTGTCTAAAGGGCCTTCAAAATTGAAACTATCATTAGTATATATAGTGATATAAATCATTATCTTTTTCTTTCTCGGATAATTTAAAATTTTAAATGGTCCGTATTAATTTTAACCCGAGTGGAAAAGAAGATATCTCATTGCACATCAATATGTAGTATTGGGAGTTTTGTCATGCGGTACCCGATCAAAGCTTCATATAAAACAAAATAAATTATTGTAAAAGAAAGATAATTTTAAAAGCTAGATGAATTATTGAGGGATGTACAATTACTATCAACCCAATATTTAAAATGATCAAATAGAAATAAGTTAGCTTATATCATAATATATTTATTCAACTAGGAGTATTCATCGGGTCGGATAGACCCGATGAACTCGACGATCTGAACCGATCTAATCTCAATTGGATCGGATCGGATCGTTGATCGAGTCGAACCTGAACATACTCGATCATAATCCGATTGTCAATGGATCGAGTATGGGTCTCAACTTTTTGAACCCGATCAATGCGACTCAACCCGATGACCAGAACTTTTATGTATTCTTTTATTAATTTGAACCTTGATAAGAAATTTATATTATTTTAAATTAAAATATAAAATATATATTTCATATCCTTTAAAATCATTAACCATATTTAAAAAAATATATTTTTTTCTTTTTTTCAAATATAATTGATATTAAATATTATAAAAAAATATAAAAAAAATTTAATCGGATAACCGATGATCCGACTCGATCCAATTCAAATGGAGATCAAATTGGATTGAATTCGATGACTAATTTGTCATCAATTCGATTCAACCCAATTCGAATAAATTAATCGAGTTGAATCGAATTTAGGTTCGGATCCAATCTTACACGTGAATATCCCTACATATGACCGTACAGAGGAAGGTGCTCTCTTTCTCATTGGTTAAGTAAAGGTCATATCTCCTTCTTCACGCAGAGGAAGTGGAGGTAGTGGAATCCCTTCTAACCCCATCTTATAAATTGAAATGTGTAGAGAGGATGATGGTGAATTCCGTCCTATAGTCCTCCGGAAGAAAGGAGGATGATCCCTTGCCCGTTGGTCTAGTAAAGGTGGGGGCGGCGCAAGAGTTAGTCTCCCTTTCTGCCTCGACCTAAAAACGATCTCTCTTTCTCGAAGGACGAAATTATAATAAAAAATAGAAGACTAAAATGTTATAAAAATAAATTATTAAAAAATAGAAGAAGCTAAAATATATAAAAATATAATGAGAATTAAAGTTATCTATTCATTTAAATAATTAGATTATTCTACTCTTTTTTAGTATCTACTTTATTCATTGAATGCAGACTATTAACATACATGTATAAACATGGAAAAATTGAGATGAGGCGAGGGAGGCAAAGTCATGTTGTTGGACAAGAAAGGGGAAAGATGAGGATTGGACTCTCAACTTTCTTTAAAAAATGGAGAAATTATGATTAAAAGATTGTTGAGTAAATAAAAAAGTTGAATTATCAAAACATTATCATTAGGGTTAGCGAGTAACAAAACATAAAAAATGAAGAGGAGAGAGCTTTTATTAAAAATATTTTAGTTTTTTTAAAATAACTACAGAAAATATTATTTTTTAAATGTGTTATAAGTTTAGAGGATAAAATCATCACTTCATAGATAGTAAAATTTAAATACAACAAAAAAACATTAAAAATAAAAATATATATAATTTGATGAAAATCTAATTTAAGATTTTTTGATACTTAAATATATGGGTGAGTCCTTATTTCCCATCAAAATGTAGATGACTAGCCAGAAGCTGATTGACAACATTTTATAATAAAATAGGAGTTGGAAGGAAAAAGGTATCATATAAACTATAGTACAAATTTGAGATCCTAAATTGTGTGCCAATTGGGTTCAATATCCTTCATCTTTCTCTGGTTCTCAAGAAAAATCTTCAAATTCCAATACCCGTATTCATTAAACAGAAAACAGAGATAAAAAAAAAAACAGTTCAGGCGTTCAGCTTATCTTCTCAGAGTCTGCACCATTTCCAGCTGCTAACTGTGGGGTGGATGCTGGATGGAGGAATCCGCAATGTGGGGGTGAGTTCTCACGTCTCACTGTTTCTGTCTCGGAAGCATTTAGCTTTTGTAGTAGTGTCAGCACCTCAATATCCCATACTCCTTTCTTTAAAGTTGTTTCCATTATTTTAACAGAAATTTACTTTAACAAAACTTGCATTCGATATATGATAAAATTTAATTTCAAATAATATACTTTTTAAATTATGAATTTAATCGTAAAAGTACCATTAAAAGTGTACAAAAATTATTTTTCTCTCTATTTAACTTGACACATAATACATTTTTTTTATATCATATTTGGGACAATTTTTTTTTCATTCTACTGAAATAAATCTGTGGGCTGTCGGTAAGCGGCCTATAATTTCTCTCGTCATCGGCATGGACCTGTAACTTATGCACCGAAGACCTCTCACTCTTTCTATATATTTAGAAGGAGAGAGAGAGAGAGAGAGAGAGAGAGAGAGAGAGAGAGAGAGAGAGAGAGAATAGATGACTAGCCAGAAGCTGATTGACAACATTTTATAATAAAATAGGAGTTGGAAGGAAAAAGGTATCATATAAACTATAGTACAAATTTGAGATCCTAAATTGTGTGCCAATTGGGTTCAATATCCTTCATCTTTCTCTGGTTCTCAAGAAAAATCTTCAAATTCCAATACCCGTATTCATTAAACAGAAAACAGAGATAAAAAAAAAAACAGTTCAGGCGTTCAGCTTATCTTCTCAGAGTCTGCACCATTTCCAGCTGCTAACTGTGGGGTGGATGCTGGATGGAGGAATCCGCAATGTGGGGGTGAGTTCTCACGTCTCACTGTTTCTGTCTCGGAAGCATTTAGCTTTTGTAGTAGTGTCAGCACCTCAATATCCCATACTCCTTTCTTTAAAGTTGTTTCCATTATTTTAACAGAAATTTACTTTAACAAAACTTGCATTCGATATATGATAAAATTTAATTTCAAATAATATACTTTTTAAATTATGAATTTAATCGTAAAAGTACCATTAAAAGTGTACAAAAATTATTTTTCTCTCTATTTAACTTGACACATAATACATTTTTTTTATATCATATTTGGGACAATTTTTTTTTCATTCTACTGAAATAAATCTGTGGGCTGTCGGTAAGCGGCCTATAATTTCTCTCGTCATCGGCATGGACCTGTAACTTATGCACCGAAGACCTCTCACTCTTTCTATATATTTAGAAGGAGAGAGAGAGAGAGAGAGAGAGAGAGAGAGAGAGAGAGAGAGATGGTCATGGCGCATGATAGGCCAGCCATCATTCTGGATCAGCGAGGACTCGTCGTGGGCAGGTCATACGGCGGCGGCGTCATGAACTCCATCTTCGTGTCGGCGGCAAAGACCGCCTCCAAGATGCTCATCGCCGCCGCCTCGTCAGCCGCGGTGCCGCACGCCCGAGAGGCGGCGGACAGATCGTTGGGGCCGATGGACCACGTCAGGAACTTCGTCATGCTGACCATATACGCCAACGTGTGGATCCTGAGGGTGCTGATGGAGGCCTTTCCTCCCCCTTCCTCCGCTGGCGAACTTTCCTTTCTGGACTCCGGCGGAGATCATCGGCTGGTGATCAGACAGAGCTCAGCATCGTCGATGTCTTCCTCCTCCTCATCCTCTTCGTCATCGTCGTCTTCGGCTCTCGTCGTGCATGGAGGTGATCAGCTTGGGAGTGGAGTCAGCTGCAGGCCTGCATCCACAACGGCCATCGGAAGAGCTCTCTCTCACGTAAGTAAACTTTTGTTAACCACCGTGTTGCTTCCTCTGTTTTCTACTTCTGATATGTACAGTGAAGAGATCAAAAGCTTCGAAGAGATCGTGCAGCTTGATATTTATTTATGAAGAAATGGATTGTGACATCGATGAGTTCAATGTGATGCTATCAGGTCCTTGGTCTCCTAAACGAGGTGCCCGCCACGTCGCGCAAGTACGAGTTCGTGCTGGCCGCCGCGGAGCGCATCCTGAACGAGAACGTCGAGAGCGCCCACCCGGCCCTCCTCGAAGTCAACCGCGCCGCTCTCTCCGCCGCCTTTTCGCGCACCTGCGACCTCCTCCGCCGCTCTCTCCGCCGATCCGAGGCCTCGACGGCCCCTTGGCCATCACGCGTCCTCGGCCTCCTCCCCATGGGACCCCAGCTAGCCGCGGCCGCCTACGAGCACGTCCGGCCCTTCCTCGGCGGCTTCCTTCCCTCCTCCTCCTCATCCTCCGCGAACATGTGGCGGCCGCCGTCGTCCTCGTCCGTCACGAAGGCCAGCTACCGCGTGCAGCAGATGGCGGCCGCGACGGGTCCCTCCGTGAGTTCCAGCGAGTGGCTGGAGTCGGAAAAGCTGGCGCACGAGCTGCTGTGGATCACGGACAAGCTCAGGGCGTGCTCGGCCGCCGGCGAGGCCATTGCCCGGTGGGGGTTTGCCTCTGGCCTCGCTTTCTCGTCCCTCACCGCTCATCCGAGGGTCCAGGGATACTTGATCAAGATCACAGGTACGCGATAACAAAATGTAACAGTACGTACGTCGCCTGCTACCATGAACTAACGAAAAGATGAACCGTACTGAGCTCTTGGCGTCCTTGCAGTGATGCTGTACAGGGACTTGGGGCGAGGGGAGTGGGAGGCGGCGAGGGAGGTGCGATTCGGGATACTGGCACTGTGGCTGCCGCTGTTGTGCTTGGCGGGGAACGGAGTGACGAGCCCGGTGCTGACAGGGGCGGAGAAGTGGGAGGTGGAGAGGGTGGCCGAGGACCTCATCGCCGGACTGCCGTGGGACGACCAGGAGATCATCCTGGGCAATTGGCTCGAGGACTTCGCGGCCTCAGACGCCGACTGGCCCAACCTGCAGCGGTGCTTCGATCAGTGGTGTCGCCACTCCCGCGAGCTCCTCCTATGACCTCTCTCTCTCTCTCTCTCTCTCTGCTTCTCTTGCTTTCGCTGTTCTGTGGGCGCTATTTAATGGGACCGTTGAGCGTTTCAACATTGAACCATTTTTTTCCCTCATATATGTTTAATTAATTGGATCTTTTATCGAAAAAAGTAGTTGATTTTTTTTAAGGAGTTACCGGAGTTCAATATGGAGACATCTTAATTCAGTTTAAAATGTAATTTTACACCATATTTTTATTCTCGTTTGTACCATGAAGAACTAAAATTTTTGAAAAAATGAGATGATGCATGTATTTTTTTTGGTGTAATTACTTACACGTGCAGATCGACCATGGAATTGCACAATTGAAGTTTTTAAAAATTACAATATTTATATATAAATTAAAAGGGCAAAATTACATACATTTTATAATTGTACTATTTTAAAAATAATTAATTATTAAGCACTTGTTGTAACACTGTCGATTCATTTCAAAAATTGTTTGCTTTGATTTTTGACACACACGAATTTAAAACACGTCTTCAATGATAAGAAAGATAATTACTTATAAACGCATGATCATCTTCGTATTTTATTCATGTGACACTAACTTTCATTTTGTGTCTTGGGTCCTTACATTTTTCTCCTCTTCGAGGCTCTAGTTCTCGTTGAGTCGTCCGTCCCATATAATTCAAGTGAGCACATGAATTTGGCTTTGATATTTTTACTGTAACGCCCTCAAATCCACACCCCAACATATAGATTTGAAGACACTACAATATTATTTTGTTGACTAACTTTTTTATCAAAGGTCGACTAACAATATCTAGAAGCAATAACTTAAAAATAAAAATTCTATCAATAAGTCTAGACAATTAAAATATTTTCTATATGGTTCCAATATTGGAAAAACATAATAAAATAATTCTACAAATTAATTACACTCGATAGGCCAGACTCAGACTCATCATGTGCAGGCCTTTGTATCATGAACACTTGTGTCATCACCTATTCATCATTACTTTCCTCTCCTCCAAGATCAAAGGCAGGGAAAACAATATCCCATGAGTAATGAAGCACAATATGCAATAATAATAAATAATAAAATAAATCATATATTAAAATAATATTAAAAAAACATCATCTAAGTATTATCATTTACTTTATTTTTTCTTTCATTTTCAATTATCTTTTCAATAACTATAATTCAGGCATGAACCCATCAGTCGCATCATCAAAATGTGCAATGATTACCGATGTGGTGTGTCTAAGTATTATCATTTACTTTATTTTCTTCTTTTCATTCTTTTCTTTTCAATTATCTTTTCAGTAACTATAATTTAGGCATGAACTCATCACTCACACCATTAAAATGCGCAACGGTTGCTAATGTGGTGTGTCTAAAAGTAAATCAGAACAAGATTCAAATATAAGTTTGTCAACAGAGTTGTGACAGTATATGTGCAAGATAGTGAATCACAATAGACAATCAATTTTAAAAATTCTCGGAGAACACTATGATTGCTACAAGTATACAACTGATTGAATGTAACACTTAAGGTATCAAATCCACAAGGAGGCGAAAGTAATTTCCAAAAATTAATCGCTTGAAACTAATGAAAAATGAGAATAACTATCTAAAATGAACTAATATGTATATCAACTAATTTGTAGGGTATTTGATTAAATGCATAAACAAACTAAGGTAACATGGACATAACAGATCACGACTACGCAGAGACACAAAAGAGATGTGAAGGAACTCTAGAGTTAGCATGTTTCAGGGATGTCAGATTGGATTATCATTTACATGCAGAGTTTGTATTGTAAATTAGGTTTCGGTGAAGAGAGGAATCATGATTTCTTTTTCACGGGATATCATTAGCAATCTCCCTCAGTCACGTGATGAAGAGCCAAAAGAATCCCGAGACCTAGTCTAGGTGAGTGCTATACGCGAGCGAGATGTGATGGTCAATCCTTCAAATTCTCTTACAGGAAAAACAGTAAGACCGGTCCTCGCAATTGCGAGGTTGTGAATCGCTCGGTGGGTAGTGACCCGATGCACACAACGAGAAACTGAATTGTGATCACTTATTTCACCGAGCGCCTCCGATCAAGGACGTATCATCTGGTGAGAGTGAGTGCGGACAAGAAAGAAAGCTGAATCAAAGGTTAGTCGCATTCGATCACAAAGGTAAACAAAATTATTCACGTCATTCAATTCAAAAATGAAATCAAACGTTGGGTTGATATACGAAAGCAAGAAATATTTCAAAGACATATGAAACCAAAACAGTAATCTAAATCCCTCTTCCCATACTGCTAACTCTAAATTATCTTACTTTATTACATATCATGTTCATCAAAATATAAGAATAAATATTAGAAATGCTCATGTTCTTCGTCCTGAAGAGCTGCTCGTCATTGACGTCGTCTCTGGTTCCTCATGCAATGGATATAATGGCAATGATGATCTTGCGCGTAAGCTATCCAAAAAGCTTCTAAGAATGCGAGATATTTTTTCGATCTTTTCATCATCCTTTTTATGCCCTCTGCCTTCATTCGACACGTGGCATCTCTGTCCAGCTCGATATTGTCCTTTTGATTCTTCTGTTGTGTCCTTTCCAAATATGGGTTGTACAAGTTTTTTCTCCATTTTGGCTTTTTGTCTCATGCGATTCTCTTGTGTAGGGTCGTGACATTTTTCAGTATGTGAGGGTGTGAAGGCTTCTTTTTCTAAAATTCCTCAAATAAAAACACAAGGCAACATCAATTAATTCTATGGTATCTGCTTGTTGCAAAAGTGGGAACTTAACACGGAATGAGGCTCAAATTTCAGAATATGGCATGAAAATAACGCAGATCATAATTACAAAGAACCTAATATTAAGCACTTGATGCATCGCATCAGTTGCAGTATACAGTTGGTCCATGTTCAGTTCTTTCTTTCATTAGCAAGAACATCAATCACATCAAAACGCGCAGTAATCATTATGTTCAAGTTCACTTCATTCTTTTCTGGTTATCTTATCTTAATTATGACAATCAATATGTGAACCTTTACCAAGCGCAATTAGATTCAGGTTTCTCCGCCGCAGGCACGGCTAGCTAGGCCATGAATCAATAGTCATCAATCGGGTCGAGTCTTTCACGGTAAACCCCGCAGTCACAATAAAATCCTACATTCAGGAATAAATCCTGCGGTCAAGATAAATCTCGCAGTCGACAGGGCCCTCCTCTTTATGAGGATACTTTCAATCACAAAACATTAATAGTTTTTTAGGTTCTATTATGAGTGGTGAAAATCATAATAACTTCGGAAAATAATCATCGGGGTTTAACAATTATTACAAGACAATTAACACATGGCTATCTTCTATCAAGTAGAACATGGCTCGTGTCAGATCATGACATGGTCCGCATCTAGGGTAGAGAACGGTGGAGTCATCTTCAATTTCAGAAAACAATCCACATCGAAAATGACACGATCTGTTTTGCCATTGCGTCCATTTCCTAGGGGAAACGTCCCACGCCCGATATATCATATATCGATATCGATCAGCATTGTCCGTGTCGGATAAAACACGGGTGTACTAGGGTTAGGTTTCAACATGCGCTTAATTTGATATGTGAAACACCGGTCGTGTCAAGGTGCGACATGGCCCATGTTTCGTCTCCCATGTTGCATGCGAGGCACGATCGCGTCTGAGGAAGACGCGGTCCGTGTTCCCAACCTCTCACATTGTCCGACTAGATGAGATCGATGCTTGGAACAATGCAGTGGCTATCATGCAAGGGACAAAACCCATGACGTGGGGTCATGCAACCCGTGTCCAGGTAAAAAACAATGAAGTCAGGGAGACACGGTCTGTGCTCGATGATGCGATCGATGTCTACGAGAACCCGGGCCGTGTCGGGTAAAACACGATTTGTGATTGATAATCGATGTTGGTATCCTCCCTATTTTAAATGAATATACGTAGTATTCTATAGTTGATCCTCTAAATTTATAGTCAAAGTATCATCCTAATCTTTTAATATTTCTACTCCTACCCTAATTAGTTTCTAAAGTACTCCTAATCACAAGTGAAATAAGAGATATTAAAAAATTAAGATAATACTTTGACTTTGACTCTAATCTTAAGCATACTCTACTTTATTTTTTCTTTTTATCCTTTTATATTTATTTTTATTCCTTGAAATTTCTGGGAATTACACTAGTAATTAAGAAATTACGAAGGAATCAATGAGATTTGTTGATCATCAAATCAGTCTTTTTGGTATTTAATCTAAGATTAAAAGTAAGTAATGTGTGAGTATATAAGGGTAAAATAAGTAATTAAGATTATGTACATCGTGGACCCATTCAAAATATTATTCATTTTAAATCATGAGTGATATATGAATTTAAAATGTAGTTAAAGATAAAAAAGTGAATTACTTATAAATTCACGACCACTTTTAGGTTTTCCAATATTAAATTAAAATTTTATCCTTGTACCTCTTTGTCCTTACAAATGATAAACTTTACTTGAGTCTAAATTCTATACATATGCTACATGATTGTCCAAAAGCAAAAGAAATATATAAGAAATTACTAGCGACAAACAATGTTCAACTCTTCTTTCCACCATTCTTAAGTGGTTGGTTCAGATAAAACCTTCATACATCAATTTTTTTTTGGCAACGGAACACCTTGTGTAGGATCTGGAATGGCACCAAGAGGGGGGGGGGTGAATTGGTGTATTAAAATCTTTAGTTCTTCTTCTTTTAATCTAGATGTGTTATGATTAGCGGAAGCAAACAAGTATGAATATAAACACAAATAGAGAGAGAAGAGTAAGAAGAACAAACACAGAACAAACACAAAGTTTGTTATCGAGGTTTGGCCGAACTCCTGGCCTACGTCCCCGCTCCGATCTTCTCCACGAGATCTTCGGAGTTCACTATGT
>LTAE01001008.1:30242-60995 GCA_001647135.1 Pontederia paniculata | reverse complement strand
ACTATGAAGATAAGTCTTGTGACCCAGGAAAATCTGATTGGAGCCATACAAAATGCTGTTGAGTTAAAGTTAATGAACTCCAACACCACGAGAACATTCCAAACTCAGGTAATTTCTTCAACTGTTGAGGGCGAGCTCTCTCTTGGAACTCTGGTAGTGGCAGATGGTTGGATTCTTTCATGTGGAGTCAAGAAAACCCAAGCAAAGATCTCAGAGATCTAAAGGATCCATGATGTTCTATGAATAGTTTTCAATCTGAATCAAAATCCATAAATCCGCTGCTCGAGTCTCCACTGCTCACTCTGTTTTCCCCCCTCTTCTTCTTTTTCCTCCCACTTGGCCTCATGATGAATCCATAAGGCCATTTTCTTCTTTTTTTTATTTCATCAAATTAGATGTCTTGTCCTATCGTTTTTGTGTTGCATTTTTGTGGATCTTTTGTGTGTTTTTAAGTCTGTATCTGGAGCTAATCTGGTTTAGGAGTTGGGTATGTAAGAGTATATCTGTTTTCTTCCTTTTGTTATTAAATTGTTATTGTAGATTCTATTTATTGTGTTTTTTTTCTTCTTTTTGTTATTAAATTGTTATTATAGTTTTGATTTATTGCAATTTCTTTTGATGTCTTGGAAGAAAATTTGGTATTCGATGCTTGGCTTATAGTATGGTTGCACGCAGAAAACTTTGCAGAATGCCAATTATAATTATGCAAAAATTGTAGATTTGATTTCTCGTTTAGCAATCCATATCACCAGCATTAGTGATTCTTGTCGAAAGGTCAGTGGCAGTTGAGAATTAGTGTTTTTAGAAATTTTGAATTTCAACGTAATTCTTACGTTTGATCCATTACGCAATTTCTTTTTTTTATCTTATATATGGTGCAAATACGCTGAATGCTAACAATGTCGACTTCTTCAAAGTTTGATGCCATCAGAACTATGATTGACATATCTGTTGCTCGTGATCTCATGGAGATAAGTGTTTCAGATGGTACTCCTGATCAATCAGTTTTTTTAAAATGGATGTTTGGTTTCAAAATTACATACGAAAAAAATTGTCGTGGTTATTTTCATAAATGGTAAATGAAATAGCAACAAGAAAACTTTTTCCATATCTGAGTTGCTGTAATGATATCGAAAGAGGTTACAGTAAAAAATATTCCACCTATAGTTGAGTAGTTGTCTCCATTATTCTCCTGCCTTTTATCTGTGCTAACCCTGATATCCATAAGCCTATTAGGTGTTGTCTATTCCAGTTCAAGGCAGGGAGCATTAAAGATAACCCTCTCCCAATGGTTGCACTTCTGGAGTTTGATATTATTACCTCCAGTTGAGAGCTTAAGTTTCTTCGAAATCTTACTTCTGGCGATGCTGTAGGTCATATCCTGTATTACAAAACCTCAACATATGATTTTCTTTAACATTGGTAATGGGGGTTTGTATCACTTTGTTAGCAAGATAAGATTCTATGATCCATGTCCACTAGAAAAGCTGTTGTAGAAGGTAGGAAATGGAGAAAAGAGATCACTTCAAGCTGGGAAACTTTTTTTTTCTTTTCCTTGATTCATTTATAACTTTTAGAGGCAAATGGCAAGAAATGATTTTATCGTTTACTAATTCCCAACTATTTGAAAATAAGATATGTATTAGCATGTAGGATTTCTCATCTAAAAATAAAAGGATTTCTTTTGTTTCTTCTAGATAGGGATTTGAATTGCACGGCCTTGAAGAGGGACTTGAAAGTTGTGTATTCTGCAACTTTTCCAAAGTCATCATTTATATGTCAATCAACCTTCCTTCTGATCATGTGGTTGTTAACATCCATCCAACAAAAGAAGGTGCCACTGCTCCCGAGTTTTTGTTTATAATGGAATCAATTTAAAAGAAACCCTCTGTCATATAAACTTTACCATTAGAACCAAAATTTCCAAAAGTATTTATGTTAACAAGGATGCTTTTGTCTTAGCTATGCTATCACTATGCAGATAAGTCTTGTGTCCAGGAAAATCGGATTGGAGTCATACAAAATGCTGTTGAGTTAAAGTTAAATGAACTCCAACACCACAAGAACATTCCAAACTCAGGTAATTTCTTCAACTGTTGAGGTTGAGCTCTCTCTCGGAACTCTGGTAGCGGCGGATGGTTGGATTCTTTCATGTGGAGTCGAGAAAACCCAAGCAAAGATCTCAGAGATCTAAAGGATCCATGATGTTCTATGAATAGTTTTCAATCTGAATCAAAATCCATAAATTCGCTGCTCGAGTCTCCAGTGCTCACTCTGTTTTCCTCCCTCTTCTTCTTTTTCCTCCCACTAGGCCTCATGATGAAGCCATAATGACATTTTTTTTCATTTTTTTTATTTCATCAAATTAGATATCTTGTCTTTTCGTTTTCGTGTTGCATTTTTGTGGATCTTTTGTGTGTTTTTAAGTCTGTATCTTGAGCTAATCTGGTTAAGAATTTGGTATGTACGAGTATATCTTTTTTGTTCCTTTTGTTATTAAATTGTTATTGTAGATTCGCTTTATTCTTTTTTTTCCTTCTTTTTGTTATTAAATTGTTATTATAGTTTTGATTTATTGCAATTTCTTTTGATATCTTGGAAGAAAAATTGGTATTCAATGCTTGGCTTATAGTATGGTTGCACTCAGGAAACTTTGCAGAATGCCAATTATAATTATGCAAAAATTGTAGATTTGATTTCTCGTTTAGCAATCCATATTACCAGCATTAGTGTTTCTTGTCGAAAGGTCAGTGGCAGTTGAGAATTAGTGTTTTCAGAAATTTTGAATTTCAATGTAATTCTTACGTTTGATCCATTACAAAATTTCTTTTTTTATCTTATATATGGTGCAAATACGCTGGATGCTAACAATTTCGACTTCTTCAAAGTTTGATGCCATCAGAACTATGATTGACATATCTGTTGCTCGTGATCTTATGGAGATAAGTGCTTCACATGGTACTCCAGATCAATCAGTTTTTGAATTGGATGTTTGGTTTCAAAATGACATAGCGAAGAAAATTGTCGTGGTTATTTTCATAAATGATAAATGAAATAGCAACAAGAAAACTTTTTCCATATTATGAGTTGCTGTAATGATATCGAAAGAGGTTGCAGTAAAAAATATTCCATCTATAGTTGAGTAGTTGTCTGCATTATTCTCTTTTTTCTCAAGGTCTGCCTTTTTCCTTAAGCCTATTAGGTGTTGTGTAATCCAGTTCAAGGCAGGGAGCGTTAAATATAACCCTCTCCCAATGGTTGCACTTCCGGAGTTTGATATTGTTACCTCCAGTTGAGAGCTCAAATTTCTTTGAAATCTTACTTCTGGTGTTGCTGTAAGTCATATCCTGTATTACAAACTCTCAACATATGATTTTCTTTAACATTGGTAATGGGGGTTTGTATCACTTTGTTAGCAAGATAAGATTCTATGATCCGTGTCCTCTATTAAGGTTCTTTATAGTTAATTTCAAGATACCACTGGAAAAGCTGTTGTAGTTGGTAGGAAATGGAGAAAAGAGAGCACTTCAAGTTGGGAAACTTTTCTTTTTCTTTACTTCAGCCATTTATAACTTTTAGAGGCAAATGGCAAGAAAGGATTTTATCCTTTACGAATTCCCAGCTATTTGAGAATAAGATATGTATAAGCATGTAGGATTTCTCACCTAAAAATAAAAGGATTTCTTTTGTTTCTTATAGATAGGGATTTGAATTGCACGGTCTTGAAGAAGGCCCTGAAAGTTGTGTATTCTGCAACTTTTCCAAAGTCATCATTTATATGTCAATCAACCTTCCTTCTGATCATGTGGTTGTTAACATCCATCCAGCAAAAAAGAAGGTGTATTGCTCCCGATTTTTTATTTATAATGGGAATCAATTTAAAAGAAACCCTCTGTCATATAAACTTTACCATTAGAACCAAATTTTCCAAAAAGTATTTATGTTAACAAGGATGCTTTTGTCTTAGTTATGCTATCACTATGCAGATAAGTCTTGTGACCCAGGAAAATCTGATTGGTGCCATACAAAATGCTGTTGATTTAAGTTAATGAACTCCAACACCACAAGAACATTCCAAACTCAGGTAATTTCTTCAACTGTTGAGGGCGATCTCTCTCTCGGAACTCTGGTAGCGGCGGATGGTTGGATTCTTTCATGTGGAGTCAAGAAAACCCAAGCAAAGATCTCAGAGATCTAAAGGATCCATGATGTTCTACGAATAGTTTTCAATCTGAATCAAAATCCATAAATCTGCTGCTCGAGTCTCCACTGCTCACTCTGTTTTCCCCCCTCTTCTTCTTTTTCCTCCCACTTGGCCTCATGATGAATCCATAGGGCCATTTTTTTCATTTTTTTATTTCATCAAATTAGATGTCTTGTCTTATCGTTTTTGTGTTGCATTTTTGTGGATCTTTTGTGTGTTTTTAAGTCTGTATCTGGAGCTAATCTGGTTTAGGAATTGGGTACGTAAGAGTATATCTTTTTTCTTCCTTTTGTTATTAAATTGTTATTGTAGATTCGATTTATTGTGTATTTTTTTCTTCTTGTTGTTATCAAATTGTTATTATAGTTTTGATTTATTGCAATTTCTTTTGATGTTTTGGAAGATAAATTGGTATTCGATGCTTGGCTTATAGTATGGTCGCACGCAGAAAATTTTGCAGAATGCCAATTATAATTATGCAAAAATTTTAAATTTGATTTCTCGTTTAGCAATCCATATCACCAGCATTAATGTTTCTTGTCGAAAGGTCAGTGGCAGTTGAGAATTAGTGTTTTTAGAAATTATGAATTTCAACGTAATTCTTACGTTCGATCCGTTACAAAATTTCTTTTTTTATCTTATATATGGTGCAAATACACCGGATGCTAACAATTTCGACTTCTTCAAAGTTTGATGCCATCAGAACTATGATTGACATATCTGTTGCTCGTGATCTGATGGTGATAAGTGTTTCAGATGGTACTCCAGATCAATCAGTTTTTGAAATGGATGTTTGGTTTCAAAATACATAGCGAGTCGTGGTTATTTTCATAAATGGTAAATGAAATAGCAACAAGAAAACTTTTTCCATTTTCTGAGTTGCTGTAATGATATCGAAAGAGGTTACAGTAAAAAGTATTCCACCTATAGTTGAGTAATTCTCTGCATTATTCTCTTTTTTTCTCAAGGTCTGCCTTTTTATCGGTGCTGACCCTTATATCCATAAGCCTATTAGGTGTTGTCTAATCCAGTTCAAGGCAGGGAGCGTTAAAGATAACCCTCTCCCAATGGTTGCACTTCTGGAGTTTGATACTGTTACCTCCAGTTGAGAGCTCAAGTTTCTTTGAAATCTTACTTCTGGTGATGCTGTAGGTCATATCTTGTATTACAAACTCTCAACATATGATTTTCTTTAACATTGGTAATGAGGGTTTGTATCACTTTGTTAGCAAGATAAGTTTCTATGATCCATGTCCTCTAGGAGGTTCTTTATAGTTAATTTCAGGATACCACTGAAAAAGCTGTTGCAGTAGTGGGTAGGAAATGGAGAAAAGAGATCACTTTAAGCTTTTTTTGAGAAGAGATCACTTTAAGCTGGGAAACTTTTTTTTTTCTTCAGCCATTTATAACTTTAGAGGCAAATGGCAAAAAGGATTTTATCCTTTACTAATTCCCAACTATTTGAGAATAAGATATGTGTAAGCATGTAGGATTTCTCACCTAAAAGTAAAAGGATTTCTTTTATTTCATCTAGATAGGGATTTTAATTGCATGCTCTGAAAGTTGTGTATTCTGCAACTTTTTAAAAGTCATCATTTATATGTCAATCAACCTTCCTTCTGATCATGTGGTTGTTAACATCCATCCAACAAAAAAGAAGGTGTCACTGCTTCTGAATTTTTGTTTATAATGGGAATCAATTTAAAAGAAATCCTCTGTCATATAAACTTTACCATTAGAACTAAATTTTCCAAAAAGTATTTATGTTAACAAGGATGCTTTTTTCTTATCTATGCTATTACTATGCAGATAAGTCTTGTGACCCAGGAAAATCTGATTGGAGCCATACAAAATGCTGTTGAGTTAAAGTTAATGAACTCCAACACCACAAGAACATTCCAAACTCAGGTAATTTCTTCAACTGTTGAGGGCGAGCTCTCTCTTGGAACTCTGGTAGTGGCAGATGGTTGGATTCTTTCATGTGGAGTCAAGAAAACCCAAGCAAAGATCTCAGAGATCTAAAGGATCCATGATGTTCTATGAATAGTTTTCAATCTGAATCAAAATCCATAAATCCGCTGCTCGAGTCTCCACTGCTCACTCTGTTTNATTTCTTTTGATGTTTTGGAAGAAGAATTGGTATTCGATGCTTGGCTTATAGTATTGTTGCATGCAGAAAATTTTGCAGAATGCCAATTATAATTATGCAAAAATTATAGATTTGATTTCTCGTTTAGCAATCCATATCACCCGCATTAGTGTTTCTTGTTGATAGGTCAGTGGCAGTTGAGAATTAGTGTTTTTAGAAATTATGAATTTCAACGTAATTCTTACGTTTGATCCGTTACAAAATTTCTTTTTTTATCTTATATATGGTGCAAATACACTGGATGCTAACAATTTCGACTTCTTCAAAGTTTGATGCCATCAGAACTATGATTGACATATCTGTTGCTCGTGATCTGATGGAGATAAGTGTTGCAGATGGTACTCCAGATAATCAGTTTTTGAAATGGATGTTTGGTTTCAAAATTACATAGCGAAGAAAATTGTCGTGGTTATTTTCATAAATGGTTAATGAAATAGCATTTGCAATTCTAAGAAACGTGTAATATGTGAAATTTAGGAAATCAATACATAACACAAGGATAGATGATTATGAAATGTGAACCAAACAAATTTCCATTTAAGACTTGTAACTTATACTACACACAATGCTCCAATATTGCAAGAAATCTTTTCCATTTTCTGAGTTGGTATAATGATATTGAAAGAGGCTACAATAAAAAACATTCCACTTACATAGTTGAGTACTTATCTGCAATATTCCATTTTTCTCAAGTTCAGCCTTTTTATTGGTGTTAACCCTGATATCCATAAGCCTATTAAGTGCTTACTAAACCAGTTCGAGGTGGGAGCTTTAAAGGTAAATCTCTCCCGTTAGTTGCCTTTTGGAGTTTGATATTGTTACCTCCAATTGAGAGCTCAAGTTTCTTTGAACTTTTACTTCCAGTGATGCTGTAGGTCAATTCTGTATTACTAACTCTCAGCTTGTGATTTTCTTTAGCATTGGTGATGATGTTTTTGCTTCGCTTTGTTAACAAGATTCTGTGATCTCTTTCCTGTAGTGAGGTTCCTTACTTTAAGCTGGGTAACTTTTTTTTTCTTTCCTTAAGCCATTATAACATTTAGAGGCAAATCGCAAAAATAATTTTATCCTTGTCATTCCTCACTGTTGAGAATAAGATGCGTATATGTTAGATTTCACCCCTAAAAATAAAAGGATTTCTTTTGTTTCTTCTAGATAAGTTGCAGGATTGCACAACCTTGAAGAGAGTAATAGAAGATGTGCATTCTGCAACTTCACCCAATTCATCTAACCCATTCATTTATATCAACCTTCCTTCTGATCATGTGGATGCTAGCGTCCATTCAACATAAAAGGAGGTATCATTGATCCCGCATTTTAGGTACTGACTGGTCCAATTCGAGGTGGGAGCAATTCGAGGTGGGAGCAAAGGTATACCTCTCTAGATAGTTGCACTTCTGGAGTTAGATATTTTTGTCTCTAGTTGAGAGCTCTCATTTTTCTTTGAATGATATGATGTGGATATGCACATTAAAAATTCCTCCATCTTGCAAAAGCTTTCATTTTTGATCTTGCATAATTTAGCGAAAACACTGCTGAAAACTTTCAAATGAGCCATATGCAGTTGAAATCAAACATCTCTTCAATTGTATAACAGATAATGCTGAAAAAGATCTGGAGCATGAGCTGCTTGTTGAGGCAGAAACAGTATGGTCACAGGGTGAGTGGACCATTCCACATGTTTTTTTTCCATCAATGAAATTTTTTCTCCAACCACCAAAATCAATGGCAACAGATGGAACTTTAGTAAAGGTCATTCTCTCTTCCTGACCGTCTTTAAAGCTTTACCTGCATTGGCCCATTGGGGTTCCACAAGCTTTTTCTTCTGTTGCTTGAATGTTCTATATTATGTATGCTCCTGAAGCTTCATGGCTTCAATTGTTTGCACCTGGTTATGCATTAAAGCCATTTAAATGCATCTAATGTCCGGAGTGAAAGTTTTCCTAGATGTTGCACTTTTTATAATCAATTTCGTAAATTGGCTTTACTATTTCTGCATCTAGTTCCTGGTGAAGATTTATACTTCAGTCTCATCTATATGAGATGGCGTTTTGTTGTTTTGACTTGTATGATTCCCATTTTTCTTTTGCGAACTGGATTGTCATGTTTACTAATGTTGTTTTGACTTGCATGATTCCATTTTTCTTTTGTGGATTGAATTTTCATCTTTACTTAGGGAATGCTTTCTACGTAAGTACTTTATAGGTTTATCCTATTTTTCTACAAAGAACTATATATGGATTACTTTTATATTCAGACATTGTCATCTTATATTTGATCGTGTATAGTCATTAAGCAGCTGTCCTTTACCCCTATTAATGCTTTCACTGTAGTCTCAGTTTATGAAGACTTGTTTGAAACCAATGCAATAAAGTACACTCACTGGTTAAAGCATTTTTTTTCTGCTTCAAGTAATGTTTTTCCTTGAAGGTCAAATAAAAACTAGAGATCTTATTAGTTAACTGAGGTTAACTCTAGTTGAGCTGTTAAATGATATATTTTTGCAGTTTCTTTTGTTCTTGTCCTTTCTATAGTAACAGTACTACTTGTTTTCCATTTTCTTAATCAAGATAAAATTTGTTATTGCATGACGCATAAACTGTTCATGTAGGAAAAGACATAATTGTTACTCTTATGGCAGATTAATCTGGTTTCCGTTCAGATTTTCAATTGTAACTCAGCTCATGATTTCTTTATGTTGGACTTTGGGCAGGTCGCTTCTCTGGAGAAGCTTTATAAAAACTTTGAGAGGTGTTAAAAAAACTTATTTCTCTTATATTTGAAATACTACAGATGGGCTTTTTTAGTACTTCTCTACTAGTTTTGGCTGAAAAGTTGGAGGTATCCTCCTCTTTCCGTTGGCTAGTGAGAATTGACTATAATATACATAGATGTTAGCCACCTGATTGGCTGTTGCTTTCATCTTCTTGTAAATGTTATTTGGTGTTTCTAAGAAATTTGCTGTTACTAAATTTTCACAAGGGACTTATTGCGGGAGGTTGAGATGGGAATTTTCCGTTATATGGTTCAGGGGCACAAGAGGCTTTGGGGAATTCTTCTATTGCATTGCACGATGAACATTCTTAAAGCTAACTGATCATCTTTTGTTACATTGGTTCAGAATTTTCTTGTGGGATGAACTGGTTGAAGTTGACCCTAGGGGCATGCCTATCTGTTGAAATTCTGAACTGTTGAAAGAGTTTCAGGTAGGTCGCTAACATTTTCAGGTAAATCTGTTTTATGTTTCTTTGTGCCTAAAACACCAGAACATTAATTCCATAAAGAGACCTTCAACCACTGTGCAACAATGTTTTTGGTACTTTACGTAAATTATACTTGGGGATGTCATCTTCAAGTATCTTGCTTTGATTCACAGTCTTGCATTTCCATATGCTAAAGCATGAAGAAGGTTATGCATGCGGAACTATTATGTTTGACAACAGTAAAATAAATGTAAATTTGAAGGGAGTGAAAAACACGATTTTCACTGAAATACTATATAGTTTCCATACAATAAGTTTAGAGTTAATGAATGGAAATAAATCGCTCTACCATTTCTCTTACATTTAAATGAATTTGATAAACATACCTCATTAATTTATCAAATTCATGGTCAGTGACGAAATTCATGGGGCCGGTGATGTTGAGAGAGTGCAGTGCGATTTTCACCTGTCAGGATGGTTGTCATTGCACGAGAAATTGAATCAAGCAAATGTCCGTTCTCTCTCTTCGTGGGCGACTGCTGCTGCTCCTACATGATTGAAGCCCTCCGGTTTACGGTTCCCTTTACTTCTCTCTCAGTGGATGTTCTTCAATAAGCAGGCACTTCCATCCCCTTATTGGCGCTACCTTTGCGAAGATGGCGAGTTTCAACTGATCGACATGGTCTGGATGCTCAAATGATTGGCCCTCCGCGAGGACAGAAACGATATCTAGAAGTAAACATGCGAACGATCTGACGAGAACCTTGAAGCTGGTTGCCTATTCATAATATTATATTATGTTTGTTCATGTTAATAGAAGTTAATTGCAGCAGTAATCAATCGAACATGGAACGTTGCAATTGTGAAGAGGAGAGCGCACACATCACGGACCATCCGTTTACATGAACTTCAGAAGAAAAATAACAAAATAGAAAGCCTTGAACGATTCCCAATTTTCAATACGTCTGGAATATGTTAAGGAAGACAAAATGAAATTCCTTGATGCTAGGCGCCTCTGTATTCTGCAACTAATGTACAACATATGACCACCCATAGGTAAATCAATTGTTTCCATTAGTAGCACGCCGAAGTCCGTGCAGTTGGCGGCAGCAAGGCAGGACGAGGCAACAAGAGAGCAGGGGGCGTGGCATCAATGACGAGACATTTAATGAAGTCCCTTGATACGGTGAGGAGGGCGGTCGGAGATCTTGGTGTCCAGTGAAGAGAAGAGAAAGATGATGAGCCACTATATTTCCTCCAACGAAGAGAGAAGTTAGATTCAATTATTCTCGTGATGTCCACAGAAATAAGGGGGCTAAGGTTTTGATCGTGTAGTAGCACCGTCAAGTGAGATTTCAGTTACTTGCTCTATCATGTTAACAATACCCTCCGCGTAACACCTGTTGATTACATGATCGATGGTTGGGATTAGGGGTGAGCATAATTGAGTTCGGGTCGAAAATAAAGTTGTTCCATTATTGATCTAATTTTTATCAAGAAAGAGATAATTAGTCTCATTCTCAATCCGGTTGAAATCGGGATCGGGTCGGGGACGTCCCGATTTAGTTTGGAAACTAGATTAGGAAGTCTCGATTATTCTAATTTTTTTTAAAGTTGTCGAGACTCAAAAAATTATGAATTACATAAAAAGATATTACTATCGTATAAAAAAATATTAAATGTATAATTTTTATTATTCTTATTATAAACTCAATAGAAGAAAAAAAATAAAAGTTAATATTAACAAATTAAATATTTTTATCAATTTTTTTTTTAACAAAATGCATGCAAGACCTTGTGCAAAAAATATAACCAATAATTTTGTAGTAAAAAATAATATAGCACTTTTAACATTGTACCATTACTACATATTATCAAATTGCAATGAAATATAAAATCTATCAATTCAAATGTCAAATGTCCAGTAAGGTCTAATACATCATTCAAATGTAAAATTTATCCACAAAAAATAAATTTAATCTTCATTCGCAAAAGATCGAACATCAATAATGCACTTAGTCACGAATTACAATGCTTAATGTCCCAATAAAAAAGGTGCCCCGAGGGTTGCAAGATCGACGATCGGATAATGATCGTTTGATTTTGTGAAAGATCTTATGAAGATCGTAAAGATACTACGACTTAGATCGTAGAATCGGTAAGAGGTTAAATATAGAAAGATCGTAAGATAGATCGTAAAAGATCGAGATCTTGACAATCTTGCTCTCCATCTCTATTGAAAAGGAAGTGTTGCCTAGAGCAAATATTTTATTATATAAATTAACATCAATCAATATATACATTTTTAATATCATTATTTATGACTTCTATAATTTTTGTTAATATTTTTTCATAAAAATATTTATTAATTAAGTAATTTTACGTATGTTTAAAATATTCAAAACGTAATAATATATATTTATATAATTTTGGTTATGTAGATCAGGGGTTTTCAAATGATTTTATTAAATTTAAAGGTTGCATAAATTTTCTCACCGAAGATCGCACAGATTTCTCCAATTTTTTTTTAAAAGACCTTATAAATTTTATATCGATTTGAATCGACTTTTTAGGTTTTTTCTCCCCTTATACCCCCACTCCTAACGAAAGGGCTAATGACGAGGGGAAGTGGACGTCTTTAAGCCCATAGAAACCGCATCATGGAGGAGTCGAACCCTCTGCAAAATGCCCTTCCCATTAACCCGGAGACAGACATCCACGTAGGAGGGACTGTACACGTGGCGAGTGCCGAGGCGACGATCGTGGCCGTTTAGTGTGACTCGTGCGTCACACAAATATTATTACTATTTTTCTTTTGTTTTTTTTTCATCTCAGCAGAGAGCAAGGTGGAAAATATATAAAGGCGCTCTGCTCTCTCCGGAGGGAAACCCGAAACCTTTTTGAGTCCGCCCGCGACTTCTCACACTTCCTCCTCCTTTTCGAGAGCTCCTGTTCTTTCCGCGTCTCCAAGGGAGCCTTCCGGAGCTCTCCTCCAAGCATCCGCCCCTCCCTTCTCGATATGGGGATGTTAGATCTTTTCTTGATGTTTTGCTCCCTTTATTGCGATTTCTTGTGGATTTCTCTTCTTCGTTACCTGTAGGGCGATCAAGAGTTGCATGCCCCGTCTGGGTGGGCGGTCTTCATACGGATTCTAGGGTTGCTTTGGTTGTTGTTTTCTTTTACGGTTTAAATGATTTGTTACATTGTTTAGTTCGGATTTCTTTTGTTACTCGTCTTATGCAATTTGCGGGATAAGAAAGGTATTATGTCTCGGATTCGAGTTTTTTTGGTTTGTTTTTATGCGAGATGCGTTTGATACCTTTCCTTTCTTGTGGATGCTGAATGCCATGATTGCACCGTGCGAGCAAATATATCTTTTTTTTTCTTTTAGGTGGCTAGTTGATTTCTGAACGTCGAGATAAAGCATTCACTTAGAAATAAGGCTCCCTAGACAATGCCAATTTATTTTGTTTTACTTGTCCTCGTCTAATGCTGGATGATAAAGGAACGGACGATTTTGATAAACTGGTAAGGCTTTGTAGCTTACATTGGTTCTAATGCAGGTTTGAGGAATCATTGGACTCAGTCAGAACCGTTCATATATCCAATGCCTCTCTACAGGAAAAACCCTTTTCCCTTGTCAGAACCTCCTGAACATCTTGATCCAAAGGAACTTGTTTTCCAAATCAGGTTTACAAAGGAGATCTTCAGAGACTATGAGTATCCTTTATTCTACGAAACTCTCTTGCAGGCATTAGAGTGTACCCAACAGATCAATTGTATCACAGAAATATGTTACTTCTTTCATGTTTTGATGTTTTTTCATATTTAAATATGATCTTTTGGCTATTGGTTACAGCGTGTGTGTATGTGAAGATTTTCTTAACATGTTATAGAGAGTATTTGAAGAGATTGAACCTTTACCGCCAAAGAGTTTGGCGATGTCGAGTTACTGGAAAATCAAATTTAACTTATGAAGAAGCTTTGGTGTCAGAGAGCCGTGCTGCAAAGAATGTTCAAAATTTTCCTGAATATCTGGTCTCTCCTGTGTTACATATGATCCAATTTAGTAAGACCATAACTCATAATGTGTTAGTGGAGTCTTCCATTGTATAGTACCTTTCTGCATTGCCCTTTTTAGATGTTTCTGATGTTAGTATAACAGTCTCACATTATATTGTAATTTTTTTAGATTTATATAGTGATTTGTCTAATGCCTGCAAGAGAGTTTAACCCAACTTATTTGTTTTGAGCCTACAAGAGAGTTTAACCCAATTTTTTTTAGTATCCTCTATTATTTGTTTAACCCAACTTCTAAGTTCCAAATTGTGCCCATCCATTCTAGAGAATTGGAAAATAAATGATCTTTAGTTTCAATAAACCATGAGATTCTGTATGCTACATCGCGAGTGTCCGAACCACAGATACAGGCTCTTAATGAAATGTATGGGGAACATTGCTTGCTGCTGATGAACTTCCTCTTACATTATGAGAAACCTCAAATAGGGGGGACACTTAGAATTTTGTCATTCAAGTCACATTTTTACTTTAAAGTCCAGGCTTCTTTCTTTGCTTTTCTCTCAAAGTTCTTTTCAGATTTCTCTAGAATAGTTTAGGCAATAAGCAATGGATATAGCTCTTCAGTTATGTAAACAAAGATAATTATCAATCGGATGAGTTTGTTTTGCATTATTGATCAGAAAGTAAATAGTATATTGTTGCAAGTTGCAACATATAAAAAATAAGCAGGATTTTCTTAGTAGACATGACAAAGTTTGGAACATGATATATTAAAATGCTGCCTCATATATTTCTTTCTGCCTCTGTTTTTGAAGAAAAGAAGGATGACTACTAGGTTAGGTAGTCATCCATATTGTATTGGAACTTTCAGATGTAGATGTACAAATGTGTATGGTAAAGATGACAAAAAAAGTAAAGAGAGATGCCCCACGTCGGCACTCTCCAAAGCAAAATACATCACTCCCCCCACTCCCTACTCAAAAAGCAAATATGGTTTACAATGTTTTCTGTCTGCCTCTCTGTCTGTACAATTTGTTATTTTTGCTCCTACTTTACTCTGTTGATTGTGTACTGTGATCTTATTAGTTCTGGTATTTTCTGCAGGCACTCTTACCTTAACAGATTTGGTAAATAAACTATATGATCGATTACAAAAAGAGATATTTGAAGGATTACAATTGCATGTTAAGAAAGACGAGTCTCTTTGCCTCTGCAAAATCCTAAAAGTTTTAGATGAAAAAACCAGCACTCGGTACGAAGTTGGCTGGCTCAGTGATGATAATAAAGTAATTGACACTGCAATAGTCAAAGCTGAAGATCTTATTCATGGAAAACCTCCCGCTAGAAGAGTATTGAAAGCATTTATTAGGGAGTCAACTTCACAAAATGCTCCATGGATGATTCACGAATCCCTTGCAAAAAAGTATTCAATCTCCATTATGATTCCAAAAGAACTGGGGGATAAGTTTATTGTTGAAAATGGACGAGTCATTAAAGCCTGCAAAGAAGCCCAGAAGACTAACACCATGGTATTTTGTTCTTCTTATAACCTTGTTTGTTAGCTCAAGTTGATTATATTCTGATTTAGCTATTTTCAGGATGTCCAAGGTTTGAAAGGCAATAGAAAGAGGAAACAAATTGAAAATGAGAATGTTGAAGATCTTAGCAGAGGTATTCCAAGAGATCTGAGCCTGCAGTCGTCTCTAACCTATTTTCTCGTCACCTATTGTCCTAGAAAATTTACAAGAGCAATCACTGACTATTCTTTCGTGTTCATGCAGAAGAGAAGTCAAAGGAGGTGCCAATCCGGTACCCCATTGATGACCTTTTACTCAGTCCTACTTCAGATGATTCCATTTTGTCCAAGAGGCCCTCTCCTTCTTCAGATTTTGGTGTGCCTATGGCTTGTGTTGGCGACCTTCTCATGGTTTGGGATTTCTGTTGTTCCTTCGGGAAGTTACTAAGGCTGTGGCCATTTACTCTTCAAGATTTTGAGAATGCAATTAATCACAAGGAATCTAATGGCATTCTGATTGTGGAGATACATTCAGCTATTCTGCAGTTACTTATTAAGGATGAAGGCGAATACTTCATGACCCTGAAGAGGCTAAGAAGAAAACTTAAGGTATTATAGTGGATTTTTCTTTTTTTTTCCGTAATAGTACATATTTGTGCATATTCTCTTTCATGGAGCACCTTTTGAATCTCATAGCTGTTGAAGCACTATGATTCTAATATTTTCCTCTTCGTCCTCAGATTACACTGACTAATTGGGTAGATTTCTTGAGTGATTTTTTGTTGATGGAAGATAAGGAAGAATTATCAAGTCATGTGTCAGTTATTAAACGTGGTTTTTATGGCCTATTAGACACTGATGCCAAACTTCATATTTTGAAAGAAATCATCATGGATGCTCTCACTACTAATGCTATCAGAGAAAAGTTAAATGACTGCATGGACCAAGCACAGTCTCTTGCAGCTGAAAAAAGGATGGAGGCTAGAAAGAAGAAAGATCAGCAGCCAAAAAGTGAAAATCTGGACCTTTTGCAAATGAGTGAAATACATGTTTCAAATTCTATTGTTGAAGAGGTACCTCATGACGATGGGGCTCATTCATCTAAAGAAAACCATATTATTGCAAATGGGTGTGTTTATTCTTGCCTTGGAAAAACTATACTTGAACTTTTTCTTATTTTTTCCTGAAGAAGCATGTAAGTTAATTTAATTATCTTGCAGAAGGAAGAAACATGGTTTGTCAAACCTGAAGCGAGGTGAAAAAAAATTAAAGGTGATTGCCAGTAATGGAAATGGAAATATTAAGGGTAAGAAAGCAGAGCAGGAAATAAATAGTGAGATACAAGATCAAATGTCTGAGGATAAGGTAAGTGCATTAAAGGTGGACACACACATGTATGGGCTTGTGATTTTGTGTCCATGATGCATATATTTGTTTATGTTTGTGATCATTGTATGCCATATCTATCTGAATAAACTGAATTCATATGTTTGCTACAACAGATGCAGCACATTGACAGAGAACTGGAAAAATTATCTATAAGAACTAGCTCTTTGGGGAAAGACCGAAATTATAACAGATATTGGTTTTTCCGGCGTGAAGGAAGACTATTCGTTGAGAGTTTGGATTCTAAGCAATGGGGTTACTATACTACCAAGGATGAGGTGATTATGCTGCCATACTCTAATATTCTTTAATTTTGTCATTTCCTGTTGGTATGCTGACTTTCCTGCTTAATTTTTTATATAATAAGCTCGACACACTTATTGGCTCGCTGAATACTAAAGGAGTGAGGGAGAGAGCTCTTCATAAACAGCTGGAGAAACACTACAGTAGAATAAGGTACATTTGTCTGGGAATACCTTGTATAATATGTTTCTCTCATTTCTAAGCAGATGTTTCATTGCTTTTCCAAGTAAGAAATTTAATTTATGTTCTACCTACATGCTTTTCTTTTGACTTATATTTTGGAATACAACTTTAGGTGGTTTAAAATGAATTTCAAATATACTCGGTGTCAGTCTGAAGTTTGTTTCACACGATTAGATTATAATTTACATTATAAAATATCTTATTGAGATTCAAGAATGGACAGTTGAATCATGTTATTTGCTCACCTGTTTGAAAACTTGACCCTTTATAATCTACGAGCCTTCTTCATCTGTTCATTTTTATTGTTGGATTTCATCTCCTTTTATCCTTTTCTTATTCTCCACAAGTTTCCCATATCAATTTCTTTGTTCTTATTGTCTTTGTAAGACAATCAATGTTTCAATATCACTTTTCCTTTTTAATTGGGACTGGGGAGATTGTGTGGTATACTTCATCCTTTTGGGGGAGGTATTGTACAAAGATTGTGTGGAATCTTTGTAAGACATTCTTTTTTATTATTAGCAGTATGACTACAATTATTTGGTTGTCATCCTTTCCACTCAAAGAAAGAAACAGCCAAATTTTGTTTTCTGGTCACAAAGTGTGCATGACTACATAATTGAATTAATTAGACCTTATCTAACTTCTAAGCCTATTAGGCTATGCATGCAAATTGAAACTATGTATTTTACAAGAAATTACTAAAAAATGCTTCCCTATATGGTTTAAGTTATATACAAAAATGACAAAACCGTGTATTCTTCATGATAACCAACATATTTAATCAGTTAATGTAAATTATGATTTTTAAATCTAATCTCTTTCCCTCTCATCTAGTAATCTGTATATACTGTGAACCCAATGGATTTGCTTGTAATACTCAACCCTTGTAGAATATATATCTGATATATTTGGTCTCTTGGAAGATGACCGATGGACAAAAAAGAATTAACTATAGAGGTTGACTAAGCAAAGCTGACATGGTAAACCATACAAACAAAATTATCTATGTGAAGTCACGAGTGACTTGTAACATGTCCCGACCCATTTCCACCGTACGTGAGGTTACTAAACAAATATTCTCAATGTTGATTAGGCATATAACCTCTACTTGTCATATGCTAAAACACAAATATAACCTTCCATTGACATGGCATTAGAAAAGTGTGTTTCCCTCGATAAGATGTCTTGACAACCAATAGAAGAAATGATTCTGGGTGCAGTTGTCAATATTTCTAATTTTTCTCTGAATTTTTGAAGTTCATTTGAACAAATTTCTCAATAACTTGTCGATAATACTGTCAAAATTATTTTATATTGTTTCTTCAAGCTGATCTAATTTCCTTTGTTATTCATTTAGCATTGCACTACAGAAAAGATCAAAGGAAGTGGCTCAGGATGTGCTACTCAATGATCATGTCCTTAGACGATCTACACGGGTCCAGGCCCAACCAAGAGAGAGTTCAGTGATGGCATTTCTCAAATATGTCAACAGATGGAAGGGGAATTGATGTACCAAAATGGTCTTGTTGCTGGGCCATTTGCCATTACCGGAGAGCGGATGAATACTCTTTCGCATTACTGCTCTAAACAATGCCAGTTTTCTGGTGACAATTGTCTGAGATGAGGTTCTTACCTATACCTATTCAGTTAGCAAACCAAGAAAACTTGTAATTTAGGCGACCTTGCTCTTGCCAATTTTGTAATCCCGTAAACATTTTGTTATCCTTTTGGTCTAACCTCTCCAAAATGCACATATATATTATGGCTGATCAAATGAATTATACATGTGTACATGCACAGAAGTACGAGCCAACAAGCCACTGAAATATGTTGATCAACATATTGAACCTTTGGCAAAATGGATTATCATGCATTATACTCCGACGTTTTGCTTATTTGGCATTGTTTAATTTCCACCGGTTTACTCTGTTCTAGAACCTATCTAATGTATCTTGTTCATGTGCTCTAAAGATATCGACTGAACAAAACGTTTACTGTGTTTGGTATCGAATGATGTATTAACATGCCCATGTTGTTTGTAGTCACGGTCTTTCTACAATATTGGATTTCTTCCAAAAACTGCAATGCTATTTTTCTAGTATCTCATCTTTCCGCCCTCTCATTTCCTAATATGAGAGCTGCAGTATAAACTCACTCTCATTTCTTAATACGAGAGCTGCAGTATAAGCTCACTGCATGTTTTGACGTTCTTTTGGCATTGCGAATGATGGATCAATTTTTTTTCTTCACTGCGTGTTTTCTTTTTTTCGGCGAATATACATTTTCGGTATAAAATACATTGCCATTTTGCCTTGTTTATAATTCGAAAAGAAGTTACAGGAATGTGTAATGTGTATCGAACATTTAATGAATTATCAATATTATGCATAATCCACCTACTATTATTCGTTATGTACATATTTTATAAGAAAAATAATTAATATCTTATGTTTAGTGTGTATCAGATAATAGATTACAGATATAATTGGACTATTTACTTTTATGATATAAGAATAATATTTTTTTCCATAACAATATTTTTGGAATAAGATGCAGAGAAAAGCTCTCAATCTTAATATCAAGACTAATATCCAAAAAAAAAAAAGATAAAAAGGGAAGAATACACGAAGACTATAATCTTATATTCATAAACTGTAAAAGCCTACTCCCCAACACCAACTAAAAGGTTAAAGTATCATACAAAATACGAGAAATACCTCATAAACCAACTAGAAGTCTAGAATACCGGATTCCTATACCAAGGAGTGAAAGAGATGAGGAACGGGTGGTCTTTTACGAATAAAAAATCACTCTACTTTTTCTCGAGTGGGTATTTAGAACTAAAATTCTTAGATGGCTTTTTTCGGCTCCTATATTTTTATCGATTTTATATTGGTGATAATATCAAGAGATACCTAGTTTGTAAATTAATATCAATCATGTATTATATGTCCTAATCTCATTATTTATGGTCTATACACTGTCTGATATTCACAACTTTTATATTAATTGAGTAACTTTATATAGATTGGAACTATTTTAAACAATATATATATATATATATATATATATATTATACTTTTAATTATTTACGTCTCCATCAGACTCATCGGGTGATCTTTTTAAGAATTTTAAAAAAATTGCCTATTTTTTTTTCGAATTTGTAAAAACCAATATGTTCCTTAAGTTTTTTTGTTTTTTCGATTTTTGCGTACATCCCTAACTACAACAAACAGGAAGAGAAATTAAAATGTTAATAAAATAAATAAGTAAATAAATAGATCTATATCCAAACTCAACAAAATTGAAAGATAAAAATTTCAATGAAATTCTAATCATACTCTAACAATTTTTTTATGCGACTTGAATTCCCCAAAATTCAATTGATAGATTATTTGTGAAACTGAAGATGACTTTAAAATCTTCATCTTCAAATTAAAGCTTAAGGTCGTCCGCCTCACCTGATGCTTGACATCACTTGATATCTAAAGGAGAAGAAAGGTCAATATTCTTCTAGCATATCCAATCAAATCATCAAAAAGATTGAAATTATGATAATTATCGACTTTCCAATCTCCAACATCATCTGACAACATTGCCTTCAGATAGAGAATGTGTTCTAAAAGTTCCACACATCTAAAACCACTAATAAATAATCAAAGCCAAAGCAATTGTTCCTCTATTAAGAATTCACGGTTCGTTTAGATCTATCAAAGGAAAAGAAACATGACCAAGGGGAAAGACTGAGGTGGAACTAAATCAAACACTAAATGTTGACCAACATTATATATGTCTTAACGACATAGCCGTTTCATCAAATATTATTAATATATTAATCATAAACTAGGATGATTCGGAACACCACAATCCATATTCTTTAGCATTATGTTGATAACCAAGAAGAATGCACATTTTGACTTGAGCATAAAATGATTTTCATGTTCATGAGCATAAGCAAGATGATAAAATATTCTCTAATAAGAATAATTCGTAGGCGAACTCAAAATTCTTTAAAGTCTTACACTCGATGGTTGTAGTAAGAGGTTGATTGATCAAATAACACATTGTAGAGACAACTTTTGCCTAGAACTCCTTTTTTAATTTTTTAACAAAAAACACAGAATAAGTTTTCTTAATCAAAATTCTGCCCATCATCCCTACAACTCCGACATGCTGAGGTGTGCACACAACTTTGTGATGTCGCCAAAAATGTTTTCTCTTGCAAAATTGCTAGAATTCTTCATCATAGAATTGAAAACCATCACCCTTCGACAATCTCTTAATACACTTGTCCATTTGTTTTATTAACTAAAGTCTTTTTTTAGTGCCTAAAACACCAAACATCTCTCCCTCTACATTTTTCAAAAGATACATCTTGTTCTAGAAAAAAAAATCATCCATAAAGGTTAGCAAATATCAAAATATAGTTCCTCTTTGAAGAATTTAATGTTAAAGTTTGACTAGAATTCTTGTAATTGGTACTGGAGTGAGAATTTATAATTTATTGTTTAGGTTTTATTTTCCTATTTAGTTTGTATTATATTAATATTTGAGATTTGAGGTTTCCTAGTTAATGTTGGAGCTTAGGATTCAACAAGTTATAAATAAGGGGAGATGTGACCTCAATATTATTCCTACATGTAATCCACATATGTTATCCTATGGAGAAATCTCATGTGTGGTGGCTTATGCTGCCCACTTAAAATCTAAGGAAGGGTTTTAGTTATTTTTGGTGATCCTTTCTATAGGGGCTCACGGAACATTTTGTTATGTAATTCTCTAACTCTGAGTAAACATCTATTTTTGCTTGAGGACGTGATCTAGTTAAGGGCAAACTTCGTCAAATCTTCAATGTCCTCTTTTGCGTGTGATTTCTTCTCTCAAATAATTTTTGCAACAAACTAGTATTAGAGCATTATCTTGGTAACATCAGTAACTACAGTATCAGAGCAATCTCTTGATACTATCCATACAAATTGATATTAGATCTAGGTGACGATCTCTTATGACGAGGTTCATTGTCGATCCCCTATCAGGTGAAGAGAAGACATCAACGACAACTCTCTGAGGACAAATTCAGGAGCGAAAATGGCAACGTTGCACAGAAAGGACACCACTACATGGATGCACATAGTCGTGCTGCATAGGCAAGGCATTGATGCACGAGCGCACGCTGTCGCACAGACAAGGCGTCACACCGTGTAAGTTATTGCTGTATAGGATGGATCACAGCATGCGGCGATTGCATGTGGACATGTCGATTAGGATTAATCTTTAGACGGATCAAGCGAACCACGTCCATCTGAACCTCCAGGAGAATCTCATTCACTTGAACTTGCAAAGGGGCCATCCAGGCGAGAAATGTTGGATGAACTAGGGAAGGTTTTGGAGATATTTGGTGATTTTTCTTACAAAACTCGATGGATATTATGTTATGTAATTCTCCATCTCTATTTTTATCCAAGTACGTAACCCAATTAAGAATAAATTTTATTAGATCTCTGCTATCATCTTATGCTTTCTCATGCATAATTTTGTAATAAACTAATATTAAAGCAATGTTTTGATACTATTCATAACATTCGACGAGATTCTCAAAACTCAGTATGAACATGCTCACAAATGCTTTTGACTTTATTAATTATAGCGCGAAGAAAAGTTTCTTACCAAATATATAATATTCACACTTATTCAATTTACTCAAATCACTTTTAAAATATTATCAAGTCTCAAACGTTATAATTGAGTATAAAAAAAATTTAATGTAGGACTAGCAATCAACAATGAAGCAATAATAGGAGATCCGACCTTGTTAAATAATGTGTGTAAGTTATTACAGTGACATACAATTTCACGAAGTATTTGGCAAACAAACCTGACGTTCCAGCCTTAAGGCATGCCTCAATTGTTTCAAGTGACCATGGCCTAAGTGCCAACATTTTTAGTTACTGGCGGAAAGAATTTCTGTAATTATGCATATCATTTGAACAGACTTACTCTACCAAAATAAAATAGCTATTCTACTTTAATGATAAAATAAATCATAATTGACAATCAAATTTTACAACAACATGAAGTCGAAAAAAAAAAAATTAAATTTATGCTCGAGAAAATTAACATCACTAGATAATAGCAGGAAAAGAAGTTATTGAATTTTAGAGAATGGATCTTTGCAAAAAAAAAAAAAAAAAAGAAGCTTCCAATATAAAAACATAATTAACAAAGTGAAGGAAAATTTACCACTAACAATGGTTCAGCTTTCTATTTATTTTATCCTTTTAAAATGTGCAATCTTGAATGATTATTTATATTTGCATATAACTGATTTGCTGCAAAAGATTTGGATGAAATACTAATTACTATAATGAAATTTAAACTTATATTATTCTTTTTGTTGTACAATTTATTTTTTAAGATAATGACATGTATTAACTAGTTAGTATAATAGAAAAGTATATAACATTATAAATAATATCAATTAAATTAATTCCATTTATGCCATTTACGTCTATCTATTAGTTTAACCGCTAAATCTATCAAATATTTTTTTTTATTTAGCTACTTATTGCACCGCTAAAAGGCCATGTTTGACCAACAACGTTGGCCCTCTATACGCTTGCTAGAGAGGTATTCCATGTCTCACATGCAACACTTATTGGAAGAGAGTTGGACAACCCAAATAGAGCCAAAAATAAATATTTATGATCAATCCGCTACTAAATACTAATTGAAATTTATTCGTTATATAAAGTGCTAATCATATCAAACATAGCCCTAAAATAGGAATCAACCTCGGGATATTTTCATGAGTTTCTCAAATCTAACCCCGATAAAAAAAAGTTGGCCAAAATAAGTACTTTTTTTTGTGAAAATAATAGTCTTTCTTAATATTCAAAAGTTTGAGTCCTTTTATCACGATGGAAGTCTCTTGTAGGAAAAGTGAATAAATAAAAATAAATGTAATAATAAACCTCTAGATGAGGGCTCTGTTTGTCACACCTCTAAAATAATATTTATAGTAGCGTGTTGACCGAGTCAATACACTATTTAAGATATTTAGCAAGTATAATTAATATTAACGACAAGCGATTGGAACTCGACGTTTTGAGATACTTGGGAGACCAACATCTAGGATAGCGACAAGCGCTATTAAAATTTACTTTTATATATACCATCAAAATATTTTAATATTAGTTACTATTTGTATGGTACACTTATTATTTTATACTAGATTATCACTTTATTATTTATTATTATTTTATTAACTTATAAATTATTTATAAACTATATTTTATTATTATTTATTAATATTAAAATAGTTAAAATAAAAATGTGTTATTAAAATTTTGACACATATATTAATGCAATTTATTAGATAATTACTTGTATCAGTCTTAGTCATTTTACATTTATTTATTGGTTCAAACGCTCCATTTGCTAAACATTTTTATTAAATTTAATAATTAATTTATTATCACTAATCGTTAATCTCTAATTGCTAATCGTATTCTCTATTAACTGCTAGTACATACCAAACATAGCCGAGAACTCATGCATCTTTGCACGAAATAAAGGCGAAGCACAACACCCCCCTGAAAACTTTTAAGAGAGTTAGTAGTAATGCATACACATATTAGGCCTTGGTAAGATGGATAGACTATGAATTAAGGTTGTGGACATAGCTTATTTTTAGGGGTGGACACGAGCCGAGCCGAGCTAAGCCAACACTTAAATAAGCCAAGTCTATTTAAAAAGTTTAATAAACGAGGTAGGCCAAAGACCTATAACAGGCTTACAAATTAAGTTTGACCTGACTTGTTTATTAAATTCAAGAAGCCTGGCCTAGCTTAATAGCTTATTAAAACATATTTATTAATTATATATATATATATATATATTAAATTATATTTATAATATTAAAAAGAAAATATTATGCACTTTAGAATTGTACATATCTAACACACTAAAATTAATAATAATTTGGAATAAAAGTAACTTATTGTACCTCTTTCGACATTACATTTGATTTGTTTGAATCAAAATTATTAATAATTTTGGCTCATATGCTAAACACTTTTAAGCTTTATAATATATATTAATTATATAAGTTGCTCTTATAAGCTAATAAGCTAGGCCTAATATAAACAAGCTACGCCTGTTTAAATAAAAAGACCAAATTTTAATTTCGAGCCTGGATTATTTATCTAGAAAGGTGAGCCGAGCAAAGCTCAAAATAGGTCAAGCCACTAGCCGCTCACGAACGGCCTGACTTATTACCAGCCCTACTTATTTTATTCCTAGTTTTTTCTTCTATCTGCGCTTAGTTTTCTCTTTTTCAACTTTATTTTCTTATATATTTATTCTTTATCTTTACTCAAATATTATATTATTAAATATGAGATTTGTAATATACTACACTTTATTAATTCATCAAAAGTATTATTTATATATACTATAATAGACATTTCTACCTATCAGACAATATTATTTTGATTACAAAGAAGATTGATATGCCTAATGTAAAAGAAAGAAAGAATATTGAAAATAGAATAACTCATATGACTCATTAGTGAAATGGAGTTTGAAATTTCTTGAATTACAAATTGAAGGGTGAGATATTGTGTCACACTCTTATTCCCTTCTACTTATTGATATATGAATGCATTATATTCATGTACTTTTTTTCATGCCTAGAAACGTATTTTCAAAGGCCATATTTTTTCAATTAATCATTACTCAAATGATACAAGTTGCTAATCTCTTGGGCCCTGTTTGGCAAGTAGAACCGGGGGTTCTCCGGGTTCTAGTGAATAGTTTGATTTGATAGATTAGTTCTAATAGTGTAGGTTCTATGGGTGTTTGGATGAAAAGTGAGAACCGAAAATATAAAATTTATTTTTAATAAAAAATAAACTTAAGTGATTTACAAAATTATAGTAAGTAATTATTTTTAAAACTATTACTATTAAAATATATTAAAAAATAATACAAAATATAAAATTAATTTACAAGTTAATATTTTGATAAAAAATATTAAAAATATTGATTAAAACTATTTTAAAAGTAATTAATAATTAATATAAAACTAGTATCATTAATTAATTAATATTTACATAAAAAATTTGTTAATAATAACAATTAAGACTATTAAAAATAATTAATAAATAATATAAAATTAATCTCACCAATTAATAATTTTTTAAAATATTTGTAAGAAGTATCTATTAATCTATTATAAAATATAAATAATAAATAATATAAAATTAATCTTATGAATAAATAATAATTATTTTAGAAAATAATTTTAGTTTCATATATAAATTAATAAAATATTGTATAAGTAAAAATATTAGTTAAAAGTATTATTATATAATATTAGCAGTAAAAAATAAAAAAAAAACAGCGTGTAAAAAAATTTAAAAAAAATAAAAAAAAAGCTGCAACAGCAGCGTACGCTGCTGTTGCAGCAATGCCGGTTCCTGCTATTTAGCAGGAACCGGCTGCTGGAACCCCGGGTCACGTGACCCGGGGTTCCAGCCTATCCGGTTCCCCAAAACGTCACCTCGTTTGGGGAACCGGATAGGAACCAGAGCCAGAACCAATGGGTTCTGGCTCCGGTTCGGGTTCCCAAACGGGGCCTTGAAGCCCAACGCGTTGTTGGGCTTCATTTGACAGACCATACAGAATTGTTAAAGGCTCAATCTTTACTTGTTATAATAAGTCCCAATATGGGCAGATTTCTTCTACCTTTGGTTCTTCTTATTCTTCTTCTCCTTCTTTGATTATTAACTTTTTTCTTTACTTCATAATCCGTAGTATTTTATTTGTTTTATTAGATTATGTACCCATGTTCTCTTTCATGACATTTATGTTTTTTTCTTTTTTATTTTTAATATTAAAAATAATTTATTTATTATATTATATATTAATTATAATGATAAATTTTATCATATGAATTATGAATAATTTTTCACTCTCTGGATTATAATTATAGCTTCGCCACTGGCACGACATAAAATGACCGTTTACTCAGCCAATATTCATTTAAAGTGTTCGATAATTTTTTTTAGTATAATTTAGATGTTGAAGAGAAGATATTATAAGTTACTCCCATGGACGTATATAATTTTTTAATATATGACTGTATTTAATTTCTAATGTATCTTCTCGTCTCACATTATTTTCTCAATGTTTTTTTTTCTAGACATAAATAAAACGATTTATTTTGTTAATTTTTAAATATTGTATTTTTAAAAATATAAATGTAAAAAATCAATTGCTAATGTGAGTTAGTTATTTTATATTTATCAATTAGCTTAAAAATTAGGTTCAACAAGTATAATGATTAAATGAAAATTAGTCCGCATTATTGATTGATAGTTATATATTAATTGAATTACTGTCTAATCGTTGCTCCTTAAAACTTTGGATTTTAAAATTCTTTTAGGTGAAAATGGAAAGCTCTCCTTTCTGTCATTGTTTCTTTTTGCTACTCATATAAACTCTTTTTCTTCTGAGTCAAATTTTCATTGGAAAACATGCAAAATATTATTGTACCAAAAAATGTATAAATTATTTTATGCTCAATTTTGAACATGTAAAACAACTTATAATTTATTAGAAGTGTAGTTAAATGAGCTAGAGTATATCATACCCCACAAGACCCCGAGAGGAACTAGATTTCATCCGGAGCCCTGACAAGAAGCTCTCCAACATTTTAAAATCTTGTACCAAAGTGAGTACACAACATCAATGCAGGTCATCAAGAGCTCCCTCCCAAACTCAGAGAATAAGATGTTAGAGTGCTTGATAATCAGGAGAACACATAGGTCAATATTCACCATATCACCATATAAATCACCAGGACCAGACAATTTCGAGGCCATCTTCTGCCAGAAGAATTATCAAGCAATGCAATCTTCACTTCTTCAGCATGTCCAATTCATATTTGAAGGATCATTACCAGTCACCGCTAGCAATGAGACACTTGTAGTTATGATCCGGAAGGTCGATAATCCGAAAATACTAACAAAGTGTCGTCCTTTAAGCCATTGCGATGTCTCATATAATAGTTATCGAGATCATAGCCAATCGTCTACAGAAGCACATGTCCAAGCTCAGTGGCCTTTTAATCAAGCAAGTTTCGTCCCGAGAAGAAGCATGCACACACGATAATATTATCATTGCACAAGAAATTCTTTATGAAAGAACTTAAATATTAAATATACTTTCTCTCATATATTATTAATAGTTGTATAGCTAGATGTATATATAAAAGTTGATCAACAACTGAACACTATGGAGTTACAACTACAGTTGTGATCTTATCTACTTATTGTTGAATTGTTCGACTGTTGGAGATCATATCAAATTCTTCAGTTATGATCGTATTTACTTGGAGTTGCTCCAGCTTTTCCAGTTGTGATCTTATCTACTTAGAAGTTGTTGAACTGTTCGACTGTTGGAGATCATATCATCATAAGATCATATCTTAGCATGCCCCTTCAAGTTGTGGCATAGTGGGAACAAAGGCACAACTTGTCTACAAGAACTTGAACCTAGATCTAGATAATGGTTTCATCATGATGTCAGCAATTTAACCTTTCAAGGATATATACTGCACTCGTAGTTGATTTGTTGTAACTTCTGATCGAACAAAGTGAAAGTCAACTTCAATGTGTTTCGTCCGAGCATGAAATACTAAATTGGCTGTGAGATATGTTGCACCAATATTGTAACATCAAATGATAGGAGGAGCAGGAGAGCGAACCCAAGTTCACCAAGACTATAGCGGATCCAAATCAATTCCGCAGTAGCATCTGCAAGTGCATTGTACTATGATTCAGTTGACGATCGAGATACTACACATTACTTTCGGGCAGCCCAAGAGATGAGGTTGTGGCCAAGATAGATTGTGTGACTACCAACAGAATGACGATCGTTAGGGGAGCCTACCCAATCTGCATCACTGAAGGCATGTAATTGGAGAGTGCTATTGCTAGACAAAAAGAGTCCCAAAGTTGAGGTGGCGGTCAAGTATCTCAGGATACATTTAACAACGGACCGGTGAGAAGCTATAGGAGCATGGATGTATTAACGGGTTGCAAAGTCAAGGTCAGAACGAGTGATCGTGAAATACTGAAGAGAGCCAATCACTTGCCTGTACAAAAAAGGATCATCATGAGGAGAGGAACCACTGGCTGAAAGTCGCGTGTCACTTGACATAGGAGAAGAGAGCAATCTATCATGTATCATGTTGGCCTCATTTAAGATGTCATGAATGTATCGTTGCTGAGACAAAAGAAGGCCATTGTGATGGGGAATAACTTCTACACTCAGGAAGTAATTTAATTTGCCGAGATCATGAACAACAAATGAGGCTTTCAAATGGAGAATGATGCATAGCAATGCATCCTAAGAGTTGCCAGTGATTATTAAATCACCCACATAAACAAGCACCAAGAAAAATGTAGAGCCACGATGGTAGATGAATAGAGATGAATCAGTCTTAGAGGCATCAAAGCCAAAGGTGATTAGAGTGTTGTATAACTTATCAAAACGCATTCGAGGAGTCTGACATAATCCATAGACTTTCGAAGTAGACAAACATGATTAGGATGTGTTTGATCAACAAACTCAAGAGGTTATGTTGTGTAAACATGCTCTTGTAGATCGCCATGCAAAACTTCTTTGCCTATATGTAGTTGTCGTAGTGGCCAATTATACATCAGGCAATGGGAAGAACAATACGAATTGTTGTAGGCTTGACAACCAGGCTGAAGGTATCATGGAAGTCAATGCCTTCTTGATGGTGAAAGCCCTTGGCAACAAGACACAACCTGTAACGATCTAAGGAGCCATCAACTTTGTACTTTTTGTGACACTACAAGAATATATGCTTTTAGCGAGTAAAGAATTACCCGCTAATTACTCACTATTTACTCACTAAATACTTTACCGAGCATTTAGCGAGTAAATGGGCGTCGAAACGTTTTGCCGGGCGAAATTTCCCAACCTTAGCGAGTAAAAGTTTTCCTCGCTAAATAATCGCTAATTGGCGGTAAGTAGATGTAAATTGCTCGTAAATGCACCGCTGAAATGTTGGCATTTTTTAATTAAAAAAAAAGAAATCCCTCATCGTTTTACTCGCTAATTGGTCGGAAATTACCCATTATTTGGCCGTTAAATTGGTCGTAAATTAGCCGTAAATCAGCCGAAAAATCGCGCAAATTGGGTTATCGTATTACCATTTTCTATTGACATTTGGCCGCTAATTGACCGCTAAATGGCCATTAATTATCCAGAAATTGGCCGCTAAATTACAGTTTTTTTCAAAAAAAATTATTTTGAAATTGCAATTTCCGATTGTTTACAACAGAATTATAACACCTGCTTATAGCACACACAAATCATATAACATAACAAATACAATACACTTAAAGTTCAAAATGACCTAAATACGATACACTTAAAGTTCAAATGACCTAAATACAACAAGTATGATAGAGTCTAAGGCACAAAACAAGTTCAATGTCATATAGTCGGGAGACACAAGTACTACTCGGCATGATCCGGATCAGCAAGGGGATTGTCATCGTTGCGCGCGCAACGCCTCAGAACCTCCTCAAAGAATGACCTCACTGCAGCCTGGACTTCGGCTTGAACAATCCTAGTAACAACAGCCTCTATATCGTCCGAAGGTGCTGAACCACTCGCTGGACCCGCAACCGAAGAACTGCTGACGACCGTAGATGGCAAAGGACCGATACCACGAAGTCTACCTGAA